>JAKSZU010000001.1:196879069-196956569 GCA_026018925.1 Tupaia tana | reverse complement strand
GTGTGCATGCCCAAGATCCCTGGAGGAGAAAGAAGGGACTGTGGTATGGCCATCCCCTCGGGAGTTAATTTCTCACTTTCCTTCTCATTCTCTCTCTTTCTCTTTCTCTCTGGGGAGTGCATGTGCCCTAAAACAAAAACCTCTAAAAAAAATGAAAAAAAAAAAAAAAAGAGAGAAAAATCTAAAATCAATACCTAATATCCACATTAAGAATCTAGAAAAAGAAGAGTAAATAAAACCAAAAGTAAGCAGAATATAGACATAAAGATTAGAGAGGAAATTAATAAGTTAGAGAATAGAAAAGAAATAGAGAAAAATCATTATAACTAAATGTTAGTTTTTTGAGACGAACAACACTGACGAATCTTTAAGTAGACTGATGAAGAAAATGGACACAAATGGAAATTACTAAATCAGAAATGAAAGAGGAGACGTTGCTACTGATATAGAAATAAAAAGTATTATAAAGGAATACTATGAGCTATGCTTGCCAACAAATTGGATAACCTACATTAAAATGGGTAAATTCCTAGAAATGCATAAACTACCAACACTAAATAGAAAAGAAATAAAAAATCTGAAAAGACCAAGAAGTAAGAATATTACATTAGTGATTAAAACACAACAAATAAAATGAAACTTCCTTCAATAAAAAGTTTGAGCCCATGGGTTTACTAAATTCTACCAAACATTTAGAGAAGGATTAACAATTCTTTACCAAGTTTTCCAAAAAATAGTAGAGAAGGGAATATTTACCAATTCACTTTATGAGACCTACATTACTCAGACACCAAAATCAGACAAGGACACCACAAGAAAACTTCAGACCAATATTCCTTATGACGATAAACATAACAATCCTTAATCAAAATATTAACAAAGCTAATCCAGCAATATAAAAAAATATATATGCTATGACTAAGTGGGATTTATTTCAGGAACTCAAAATGGGTTTAAATTTTTTTTAAAAAAATCAATGTAATGCTCTATATTATTTGAATAATGGACAAAATACACATGAACACTTCAGTAGATAAAGAGAAAGCATTTGACAAAATTCAACACTGTTTCATGATAAAACATTTAAATGAGGTAGAGAAGGAAAGATTTTAATCTATGAGAAGGCATTAATGGAAAGAATATCAGTGAAAAACACATACTTAATTTACAAATATTGAATTGCTCTAAGAACAGGCACAAATTTGGGACCGAGTCTCATCACTACTGTTCGATTTTTCTCTTGAGATTCTAGCCAATGAAATTAGACAAGGTAAATAAATAAAGAGCATGAAGATTAAAAAGCTTGAAATAAAACTATATCTTTTAGCAGACAACATGATACACACACACACACACACACAGATATATATATATATATATATATATATATATATATATAATCCTAAGAAATTCACATACACACAAAAATTATTGAGTTCAGCAAGAACTCAAAAAAATTATTGGGTTCAGGATGTAAGAATAGCATACAAAAACTTGATTTCTATACCCTTGCAATCAGCATTCCAAAATGAAATTAAGAATATGTTTACATTTATAATAGGATCATAAAGAATAAAATATTTGGGAATGAATTTAAGAAAAGTAGTGTAAAGACTTGTATGCTTAAAAATAATTACAAAATCTTGCTAAAAGAAATTAAAGATCTAAATAAATGGAAAGACATCATGCATTCATAGATTTGAAGACAATGTTGTTAAGATGGCAACACTTTCTAAATTGTTCTGCAGATTTAATGCAATACTTGTCAAATCACAGCTGCCTTTTTACAGGGAATAAAAGTCTGATCCAAAAGTTCATACAATATTATTCAGCCATAAAAAGGAATAGAATTATGATACATGTTATAACATAAGTGAACCTTGAAAATGTTATATGAAAGAAGCCAGACATAAAATGCTATATAGTGTATCAGTCTACTTGAAATATCCAGAAGAGGCAAATCCTATTGGTATCTGTCAGATGTCAAAGGAGAAATGATGCTAATGGGTAGAGTTTCTTTTTGGGCAACCAAAATGTCTGTAATTATATAGTGATAATGGTTGCACAAATTTGTACATATATTAAGAACTGCTAATATATAAAGTTTCAAAGATAAATTTTATGGGATGCAAATTAAATCTCAATTGAAATGAAAGAATTAATAAGTGAGTGAGTTAAATCATGGAAATATTTCCACCAACCTTTGACTGGAGTGTCTCTGCCATATCAAATCTGTTTTCTGACTCTAGTGACAGATCACAAAACATAATTCTTTGAGTTAAAGGTGCTTACACATGCCAGTATAATTTACTTATGCTGCATGTGTGTGTGCTGAACTCAATATTGTATTAATAATAGACAGTTTCATTGGAAATTGATGAGGTAAAATTCTGAGAAAAGTATTTTGAGCTTGACATTTTGTTGATTTTTATTAAAGAATTGTTAAAACTGTCAAAATGTGTTTTTCCATCTTTAAATATGAGGAAAATAATTTAAAAAATATTTCCTGAAGAGTCAGCAGGTGGTATGGTAGTTAAGGTGCTGGACTCCCACCTGGCTGACTGAGGTTCCAGTCTCAGACATGGTGGCTTGAAGATTACACTGAGCACATGTGCATGCATGCCCCAAATCTTGAGAGAAGAATTGAGGAGAAGTGATTGCAGCCTGACCATCCCCAGTGCGGGACAATTTATCACTTTCCCTCTCTCTGAATCTGTCTCTCTCGTTTCTGGTGAGTGCAGGCACCCTATGAATAAAACATATATACAGCCCAGCTATTCCCAGGCAAGAGAATCTGCTTGGCTACTGTAGACTGAGTGAAAGAAAATAATATTTCTATATAAAACAATACTTATCTCATTAATAAACTAATAAACTCTAAGCTACATTCAAGTGTTGTCATTTTGAGAGATTCAGTTCATATTTTGATAATAACAAATGATTATCCTTTTATGGCAATGAGTAGGCAGCCATGATCTATTTCATGTTAGCAGGAGACTCAACTATTGAGACCAATTATTTGTCAGACATCAGTGACCATGTGAAGGTTCTAGGTATCTACATAAGCAAATGCCATGATGTGTTTAGACCTGAAATGTCTTTTTCTAGTCAAATGATGATGCATTGGAGTAGGCATTTGTGAACTTTTTGTAGATTAACGTGGAATATAGCAATATAATACTAGTATACAACACACATTTCTAGATGAAACAGGCACTTCAGTTGATTTGTGTGAGTGGTAGCTCGTCTTAGAGCTTACAAATCAAATGAAATGTTCTCTCAAACTGGATAATTTCTAGCAATGCTAAATCAAACCAATTGAAATGAATTTTCTCATCTGTGCTCCTGAGTCAAAGCTTTTTGATTGACAAATTTGGAGATTTTCCTATATGAATTAGTTCTATGCTTACCTTTGTTTACCTACAGAGTGATCCATTAGTGGATATAATAGTTACTCATAATCATAGTGAACATTAATGTTAATTAAACAGAAAGAGTATATTTATTTTTTTGATTGAAAAGTATATTTAAGTATAGGTTAAATAGTAATAATAATAATAAACAGCAAACATTTGTTGACGTCTTTTTAAAAGTGCTTCACTTATTTTGACATCTTCAAGCCTGAAGTCACCCAGATCCCCAAGTAGTAAGTAGTTGAGATGAAATTCAAATCTAGACAGAATTTCTTTTTTTTTTTTTTTTTTGCTAGAGGGCATGTGCACTCACCAGAGAGAAACAGAGAGAGAGGGAGCAGAGAAACTACCTCTCCTGGGGAATAATTGATAGAAATCAGGATTGTTCTAGTCTCAACAGAGACACCATTGTGATCTTTGAAAAACATCCCATAGATCATGTTCTTAAAACCAGCAACGGCCTCTGACTTCCATGTGTGGCTAATGGCTACCATCCTGGACACTGCTCATCTAGATGACTTAGATCACCGAATTCCTATTTTCCTCAAAAATGTGACTTTTCCAATACTGACTGAAGTGGAACAGTTCTCATAATTTATAGCTAATATGTAAGCTCCATGAGAGCAGAGCCTGTACTTTTGATTCATTACCGCATACCCAATAGTTGGCCCAGTGCCTGGTGTGAGGAAAAGACTTCATGTTTATTGAAATGATGAATGATTTTATCAGTAGTATTCAAACAGACTATTTTGTTTTTAAATTAGAAAAGTGTTTAGAAATACAGAATTTGAGGGAACCAGCAGTTAGCGTAATGACTATGTCGCTGGACTCCCACGTAGTCGACCGCGGTTCGCGTCCCGGACCTGGTGGCTTAAAACTCATGCCAGGCATGTGTGCGTGCGTGCCCAAGATCCTGAGAGGAGAATGGAGGAGAAGGGATTGCGGCGTGACCATCCCCCCATGGGGGGTGATTTCTCGCTTTCTGTCTCTCTGTCTCTCTCTGTCTGTCTGGCAAGCGCACACGCCCTATAGTGAAAACCTCTCCCAAAAAAAAAAAAAAAAATGAAATAGAGAATTTGAATTCTATTCTGAAACTATGTCTTTTTTTCATTTCCAAGTCCTCTCATAAATATTGTGGTAGGTAATGTAGAAGTGTCAGGACCAAAAGATAAATAAGTAGACATCAAAGCATCAATGTTATGTCAATGTGACTAAGACATCATGTTGGAAGAGTGAACAAAAGATTTTAACTTTGCTTTTGCTCAACTACTATCAAGTTATAAAAAGTTTTTCCTAGTATTTTTTTGATGAAACAGAGATATTCATTCTATTGGTTTCTACTTGAACACGATCCATCAACTGGGTCATATTATACCATCTACCAACCGTCGTAATTGTCCCATTTAGAGATATGGGTGAGCAACAGTTGGAAATGTGGTGGCATTCCAGAATCACGAACAGGTGGAAATAATAGTGTGAGAAGTTTTCCTTCTTCTCTCTATTTAAGTACACACACACACGTGTGTGAAAGAGGGAGAAAAAGAGAGAGAAACTACTTACCCATGAAAGTCATAACATGGTACAGGGATTTCTAATGTTATGGCTCTATGTATTAGATACAGTTCTTTAAGTCAACAGTTTTTTCAATTTCATTAGATTAGAAGCAGATTATGAATAGTGTCTGCATAATACTTTATTTATTTCTGCATACCTCACAGTGCCAAGATCTCAGTAGGCTCTCAGAAATTTTACTATACAAAAAAATAGATTGCCAATTGGCATTTGTTATCAACCGGTAGCAACCAAAATTACATTTAGGTAGTGATAAGTGGATATTGTCCAAATCTGGAAAGATTTATTGGATGAGTATTACTACAACCATAGAACATTTTAGTAGTTCAAAATGTTACATATGTGGGACCAGCAGTTAGCGTAATGGCTATGTCGCTGGACTCCCATGTAGTCGACCGCAGTTCGCGTCCCGGACCCGGTGGCTTAAAACTCACGCCAGGCGCGTGTGCGTGCGTGCCCAAGATCCCAAGAGAGAATGGAGGAGAAGGGATTGCAGCATGTCCATCCCCCCTGGAGGGTGATTTCTCATTTTCTGTCTCTCTGTCTCTCTCTGTCTTTCTGGCGAGCGCACACGCTCTATAGTAAAAACCTCTCCAAAAAAAAAAAGTTACATATGCAATGCAAATAACTTACTGATGTATTGAATTATTATTATAAAGGTTTATTACTTCAGAACAGATGAATAATGATGCAAGGGTGAATATCAAAGGCCATTCTTTCCGATGAATGGATAAAGTCATCAAAAACATTTGAGAAAAAAAATCTACTAAATATTGATCTGGATGTCGCTTCAAACAATTTAAGATGAAACATGTACATGTATTTGTGTGTGTGTGTGTCTGTAGTAAGTAAAGACCAATGGCGAAGATGCTTTTCTGTTTTCCTTTTATTTTTTTTTCCAAAATCATGTCATTAAATTCAGTTAGCTCATAGATGCCCAGAACTTAATCTCTTTCCTCTCTGTCATTCTCTTCTCCTATAATTTGTTTTATCATAAAGAGGTCAGAGAAGCCTGTTAAAGTACAATGGCAGGAGAACAGGCGACCACAGAAGAAATCCAATAATTAGACCACTTTGCCTGGCAAGTAACCCGTGTGAAGGTAATAGCTCCGGAGAGTAAGTTGGTAGGAACACTTAATTATTGCAGGCTTTTATTCAATGTGAGCTGCCTGAAAACCACGAGATTGATCAGAATGTGTTAATTTAGTTAAAATAGGCACCTTTTCTCAAAATAAACTGGGTGCATAATGTATGCATCTCAAAAATATAATTTATGGGACTCCATTTTTTGGAGATAAAGATTTTGGTAGGATTTCATTTAAAATAAACTACTTGCCATTATCAGTAAAAATGTGGTTATTCTAACTTCAGAATTTAGTTTCTAAAGTATTTTTCTGTTTATATACACATGTACTCACACATATATGTAATGAATGATGCTGGAATATAATGGAGTAATACTGCTTTCCCCAAGCCACTTATCTTTTAACCCACTCGAAACAATACCTATGCGCTCTGCTTATGTGGATTTGGGACCAGCTGCCCTAAGACTTCTATTGAAGTTTCATTCTATAAATGACAGGAGCCTTAACCTTTATTTAGCAGGAGAAGCCATTAATCTGTCTTCAGACTTTCCCCCTACCTCCCACAGAAAAAACAATTTGCTCTTCAAAAGTTTGTTTGGAAATGAAACCAAATTCTGTTTCCTCTACAGATGGTTGACCTCTTTCAGTTGGTGACTGCATTACTCATTTAAACAATTATACAGGTCAATATAGTGTAATCTAAATTATTTAGTCTCAGTGTTTTTCAGACACTACTGACAACTGGAGAGGCTCCAGCTGCTGGTTGTACCTGGATTTGAACTCCACACAATGATAACAGAATTTCAGTCTGGATTCCTGAGCCCATCCGTTGATGGTGCCTACTAAACCATTTGACAGGCTTGCAGGTTGGTCCTGAGGGAGTTATAACTTAAGTATCGATATGTCAGCACAGGATGATCTATTATTTTCAGATGAAAAGTTTAAAAAATGTGGGATTTTTCAAAGACTCATTCCTACCTGCCTGGTCCGTCTTCTGAAATTTAATTTGAAAACACCTTTCTTTCTTGTTTGTCCCCCACAGGGAGCAATTCAAATCTACCAAATAGACTAGCAAAATATTATGATAACCTTTTCCATCCTAATTTGTACTGGAGGCTGAGTGTGTACCAGGATCAACATTAATTACTGTATAACATTTCAGCAGTGTAGTTCATGGAAATGTCAGGGAGTTAGCTAAAGGGGACTTGGGGTCTTGGAAACATCAGGGGGGAAACAGCAAAAGAACATGTGCTCCACGGGACAATAGGGCTTTACAAACACGAAATCTACGACTGAGGTGGAAGGAAAGCCTAGGACTAAGGTGTTAACACTAAGCAAATCCAGGGAGAGAGGTTTCTTGAGGTAGAGAGAAGGCACCATGCAATATAGTCTTGTTGTCTTTCTACCATCTTTAAATAATTTTAAAGTGAGTAAAATTTAGATTCCAGCAGTTAACACAACAGCTTGTAACATGATTCTGTATAATAAGGGATCTAGTTTGTTCAAGTTAATATATCAGTTTGAATTAATGAATTTTTAATTCAGATTCCTTTTGCAGCTTGAATTCAGACTAATTACAGGTTTTAAATTGTCACTAGTCGGAGCTCAGCCAAGGCATATTTCTTCTCTTCTTTACTTGCACCCTGAGAATTCATGAATCAATTTTTTTCTGGGTCATGACTTTGCCCCACCAGGAGCAGATAAAACCCTTCAGTGAGAAGAAAATGCAGTGGCAGGGATCCCAGTCAGTCAGAATTTGTACGCAAAATGCAGGAAGTAAATGACAGAGGAAATCTCCCAGCTACGAGGAAAAAAAAAAAAATCACATATATAATCGAAACAGTAATGAATTTAGTAAATACTTCTAAGCACAGCAGTATCCACTTTTACCCTTGTAATTTAGGATTACTGAATATTTTAGGAGAGGAATTGCTTTTTGCAAACCTTTTTTTTAAACAGCAGAGGTCACCTTAGTACAAACCTCTTCGGGGGGGAAATGCTTTCTGTTCAGTGGTGATAAATTAAGTACTTTTAAACCATCAGCGGCCCTTCTCTTATTTCATTGAAACTTAAAAATGAAACACACATGGTTAGTTGGAATTTTTAAAAAGTTGAACAAAATAGTTTTAAAAATAAAGTTACTTCCTAAGTTTATAGCCTTTTTAAAGAAATGCTTCTTTGCCAAAATGAGTAAGAATAATATAAAATAATTTAAGTAATCATAGAGTCAGTTATGATTCCAATTTGCTTGACAATATTGTATTTATTGTTTACTATTAGAAAAAATATCCATTAAATCATTCTGTCTTGGTCATTATGGCTTATTTTTAAAAGTGCTTGCATCTATAAAATGTAACTACTATCAAAAAATAGCTAATATATACTGACTAAAGGTAAAATCTCCCAAAGTTAAAAAAATTAAAAAATTTATTTGAAGAAGCTTCATTTAATAAAACATGCCTTAGTTTTAGATGAATTGATAATAATTAGTCTCAATGTCTGTTTTATGACAGCTGTAACTAAGCTGTAGTTTATCTAACATTGCACTGTAGCTAGTATGGGCATCTGTTTTTTAGATGTTTAAAGAACAGAAGGAGTAAAACAGAATGTTTCTGTTCTATAAGAATCTATGTAAAATATTCTTTCCGTAGTTGCAAGTTCATTGAAATACACTTTAAATTACTAATTATGTCTGGTTATAATAGGTGGTCTTTAAATATTTAATCCTTATTTTCTAATGGGGTCATCTATAAGATATAATCAATTTTAAACAAGTATTCTCAATAATCCTTTTATTGCCTATTCCAATATATCATTTTAATATTATAATGAACAATCATAACTATTTTGACTGTAGGGATGAAATCTATGTATGCCTCCCTCTTCCTCTGACTTTTCCTTCTCACAAAGTTGTTGTAACTTTCACACTAAGACTGCTAAGACAATTGTCATCTTTCAGAGAATTTGGGGGGGCAGTGTGGGGATGGAGTAAGGGATTCAAAGAAATAAAAATGCCCAGGAAATTCTTAAATGCTATTTTAGATTTTAATCACTTTATTAGATTTCTTGCTTGAGTGATTGTGCAGAAAACATTTTATCTATTTTGTTTTCCTCTGATTACCGAACTGTGTTAGACACAAAAGTCTACTTGAAACTAGCTTACAGTTTAAAGACAGGTTTAATAACAGGTGAACACTGGAAAATATGCAAACAAAATGGCAGACATGAATGACTTCTTTTAAGGCATAATTGCTTCTCATCAACCCAAGAAATCATGCAGAAACAAGTCTCTGTTTTACCCAGCCAGGAAGAGACCAGAGAAATCACTCAGGCAGAGATAGTAAAAGGAAGGTCCATTCTTGGGTCTCAGCCAGACAACCACTCCACACAGATCCAAGCGTAAAGACAATAGTCCTTAGAATGACAGTTCATCATAACAGATAATTATACAGCAAGTAAGACAATAAGGTTTTTTGGCCTCTGACTATATAGACTAATTGCTGGCTATGGAGCTCTGCCTGGAAGGCATACAGCACTGTCTCTGCAATGTCTTCTTATTATGTGGAGACTGGTATAATTTGGGTGGACAACAGTTTTAGTGTCTAGTGAATTCCATATGGTGGCTCTTTATCTTTGGTGGATTATTTTTGTTTCCCTGACAGACATATAGCAGTGTTCCAAATGGTTTCTGACATATTTACCTGAAAGGTGTTTTAAAAGGAAATAATCCTGCCCAGTTTTCAAAAGAAGTTTACAGTTGATCTTTTAAAAATCAATAAAAAAAGGATACAAGAATATCTGACCACTTAATTATAGCATTTACTATTATACATTTCAAAATATTAAAATTGGTATATGATATCAGGTTTTACTTAAATGCAAATGGGTGTCAGCATATTTGCTTGATTAAGACAGGCAAAACCCAGAGTTAACAAACATTGCTTTCAAATATTCATCTAGAGGGAATAAATTCCAGTCTTCATTTTTGTTTCATTCTGTTTCTTTTGCTAGCAGGATCTACCATAATTGCATTTGTGTTTTATTTGTTTATTATCAGGGAAAATGAAGAGGTCTGCGTTGGAGATATTTACTTACAAGGCTGAGCTCCTGACAAGATAGTAGGGGGTGCGGAGACTCAAGAACGGTGGTCTTCTCTCCCTTCATTAGAAATATGTCTGCTTTCAATCTGTGTAGCCCCAAACACCAGGCAATTAACTTGAAGTTGAGTTTTGACTCAAACTCATGACCCTTCAAGCCATAGAGCCCTCTTCTACATCTGGTGTCATTGAACCAAGTTAGGGTAAAAAATAATCTCTGCTATTGTTTTTGTGTGTGTGTTGCTTCTTTTTTCCTTGCCTTTAAAAATAATTAATGCTTTTTAGACCTACTGAGGTCTATAGGATGCCTAGCTTTCTACATGTTATTTGTATGTTTTCCCCTCTTTGGGAGGAAAAAAGAGCTGGAACACAATCGTTTTTATTGAATCAAGTTTGCAGTTCATTAAAGGCTTTCTGGCTCCCATGTGCAAGTGCTGACCATTACATCATGCGCCCTGAGGGTTGTGCTGGAAAAGAGAAAAGAAGGCGAAATCAGCAAAAATAAAAGGGTCTTCCTGACTTGAATTAAAAAATGTGCTTGTTTTTTGTTAAACACCACAAATTTGCAGGAAGGCTGGCAAGTGTAATAGCATTCTGAACATATGCTACCTCAGAGGCACAAAGCCTTTGCTTAAAGAAATACACTCAAAATGTACACTTTGATCCCCAAGATTTGTTCAAATAAAACAATAGTTTCTTAGTTATGCCATCATCTATTTGGAAGTTGGCTTTAAAATTCTGTCAAATAAGATTGAATATGCACTATGCAAATAGACTTCATTACATTCATCTTTATTGTAAATGAATTTTTAAAAATATCAGTGAAAAGAAGATGCATATCTTTTGAAGTAAGGTGAGCTGATGATCAAATAAACAAAAAGGAGGCTCCTGTGTATAGCAAATTTGCTCTTTTTTATTGTTTTACCCCTACTTCCTAAAAATTCAATAACATTTTGCCACTGAGATATATAGTATGTAAGATTACATCTAAAATATAGGGTCAGACGTAATAAGTAATATAATAAAGATTCCAGAAGTATAATAGGTGCATGTTTCTGAAAAGGTCTTCAAGCAGTGTTGCAGTCTAATGGCCACTAAACACTCATCTACTTTTGACCCCCATCTATGGTGTCTATTTGTTAATGAGCATAAAAATGAATTCACTGTTTATTTGTGCTTGGGTTTGCAGAAGAAAATAAAAGCAAAACCAAGCCCAACAAGGGCAATTGCTTCGCTATCGAGGTGATATTGTAATGCATTCTCTTATTGTGTGAGTATTTTCTGGAAAGTACACAGATCTTAAATATCGTAGCTAAAAAGTTGATATGGTTTGGATTTCAGATGATAAACACTACCAAACGGTGTCATATCAAAATGGAAAAGCTATGTATGCATGCCACAGCCTCTGCCTGCTCTGAGTTTGGTTGTACGAGTGTTTTTTTGACTTCTAAATCACACATTTGCTGAAATGAGCTCTGCTAGATATCAGTTTGTGCACAGGCACAATGTGTCTCAGTCAGATTCGTAAAACAGATAGCTGAACTATACTTTGACTTTTGACATCAACAATCTGACTTCAATATTTCTCCACAAAAAGAGACTCCTGACTCTGCGCTGTTTCAACGTGATGGATAGCTTCTCAGTTGCTGACAGCACCAAACATAATAAATGTATTCATCAACATTGGGGGCTGCATATCCCAGTGTCTTAAGTTTTCCAGCTAGTGCCTTTGAAATGCCACCCAGAAACACCTGCAGCACTGCCTTGTCTCTGCAGAACTGCAAAGCCACTGTGAAAAAATATTATTATAAAGTTGTCTGTATATCAGCATTTCTGCACTAAACAACCTTTTAATTGCCTACCCTCTAATTTTTCTTTGCCTAGAAACACTTGCAGACACATATTTTAATTTAAGCTTCTCTGTTTGACTCCTCTGATCATCTGGGTTTTCATTGTCATTGCCTCACAATAATTTAATGTCATATATAATGGCATCAAATTGGGGAAAGCCCTAAAAGCTGCCAATCCAAAGTGATCTGAATGTTCCCGCATACAAGCCTAGATAAGCCTGAGTTGTTTGTGCCAACATTATTCATCACATTCTGTGTCTAACTGGGCCAATGTTCTCTTGCTCTTGAATTTTCAAATCCTCTTTCAACATAACACTGAAGCTTCTTAATCAGTGTGTTTTCTATACTAGAGCTAACAAAATGGCTGCAATATGCATTTGCACCAAAAATAAAAAAAGAGTATTATGATGATGCTTTCTATGCTACTATCTAAACATTTTACTATACTGTTCTTTAACTGGATTCTTGTTAAACAAATCTCATTTTGTTTGCCGCTAGAAGAGGAGAGTTGGACCACATGCGCAATTCAACGTTTGTTTTAGATTTCTATTTAATAATATTACGGAGAGCTAACTACTATTAATAAAAACTTATTTGTGAGGCTACTCCAAGGCTGATCATATATGTCTTCTTGGGAGGAGAAGAGTTTTATTTTATAGCTAATTAAAAGTTTCTAAAGATGCTGTGGATTTTTTTTTTGGTGCAAATTAAAATTAATTAGAGTTATTAAGGAGCCATGAAAAGAAGGATTTGAGAAATAGTGAGAAATATTATTTAAACCCTAATGGAATTCAGTGAAACCCACAGGTCTATTACAGGCCCCTGATTTGCCAGGATCACTGCAGGGAATCTAACATTAATAAGCACACTGGTAATTAAATCATTTGTTACTTTGTCTGTAATGTTGTAATGTTTCACTGATACTCTGTCAGAGCTCTTTGTGCAGATCAGAGCTAATCAAAGGTAATCAATTTTCAGCATTTGAGAAATCTGTAAATGATTATACATTCATCAGATCATTTAGTGGAGTGCAAGGAAAGTGCAATGCAATTAATCTTCCTGCATGAGGAGGAATTACCACCACAGAATTCAACAGTTATAATTAATTTCATTGTCTTGCTGTGAATTTTGATTGCTTTTCTTTGGACTGTATAGTACAAATGATGATTCATTGCAAAGTATTTGCAAAGCAAACACACCAGTGTGCTATGCAAATTAAAGTAGCTGTATAACAGATAGGTTTCAAACTTCCTATTTACTCAGGGTTGTTGAGTACTAATTTGCCAAATAATAATTGCTTGTTAACTTTATACACTCTTCCCTTGAATATCAAGATTGGTAACCAACATAAATAGAAAGCACGTGCTATTTGGGATCTTATGGTATGTATGCAAAGTACTAGTTAGTACTAAAACTTGTTCGCTTTACCAAATAATCTAAGTATTAAAAATGCTTATTTACCTTAAATCGTTGGCTGTTTATTTTACATACACAAAATAGATAACAGCAATAGATTATGTCTAGAAATTTACTTTCAAGTGTGTGTTGCTTTTTCTATCATTGTAACTGGAAACCTTCAAGAAGCTTTCATTTGAAACACTTGATTCTTAGAATTTATCTGTAATCTGAAATGTCATTTTTGAAGAATATGTAATTTGGGGGACCTCGTAAGGTGTTGCTAAAACAAACTCTCCATCATTTATAGATTTCCTATATAGTCCACATCAGTTTCTCAGTATTCTGGTCATTTAAAAATACGCTTATAGAAGCACAAATCGCTTCAAAATGACCTAACTTCAACTCACATTTTTCAATAAGATGAAATTATATTATTGAAATAAAATTAAGGGTAATGACAAACAATGAAAAAGAAGTGCTTAACTTTAAAGTTAAGTATTTGCCAAATGGCATATATTCCTATGATAATTAAAAAGTGGAGCATAATTTTTTTCTTTTGATCACTTTGTGAGATTTAAGCCTCTATTTCCCCCAAATTAAACTTCTCTAAGTATTAAAATCAGCTGTAATTCTTTTCATACATATAAATTCAAGACTATAAAACTCCATTTTAATATTTCTTAATCAGGAAATTGAGCTATGTACTTGAATCCCAATTGAAAACCAATATAAGATATTACATTTCCCTCAAATACATGCTGTGTGTAATAATATTGAGGCCCTTGTTGAATGGATATTGAAGGATGAGTAACTTTTCCCATATGTAAATTTTTAAGTGGTGAATTAGTTTAAATCATTACAAGCCATTACCTTCTAAAACCAAGTGTGACTATGAGTCTTTCCTATTCTGAAAAACAAACAAGCAAATGAAAAACAAAAGACCAAAACTTACATAGGTTAACTAATTAATACATTCCAAGTATAAAATTATAAAGTCAAGGTATCTTCATTTAAACTTCATTGTAAGGTAAATAATACTAAGACCTAGACCAAACTAATTAAACATAATAGTAAAATAATGCTTTTTTTCCTCAGAAAATAAATAATCTAGAAATACCAATAGTCAAATAATAAATGAGGCCCCAAATTGCTTTGTTCATTAAAGCAACTTTGAAAAAACTCATTGTGGCATCAGCTCTGTTGTGTACTTTAAAGTGTTTATCTACTATAAAGATGCAACAAATACCTCATTTAAGATTTTGGTAAAACATAATTATTAAGACAAGTAATTTATAAGTGCAAGAAGTTTCTGGTTAGTCAGCTTCGAGTGTTCTTACATTGTCTAATTTTTCCATAAGAATTGTTTCTTTTTAATTGATTCAAGTTGCCCCATTTTCATCTTTGCTTTTAATGATTTTCCATCGTTGCTAGGATCATAACATTCTTATGTTTCAATTCTCTCCATTTTTCACATTGGATACGCCACACTGATTTCAGGTATTGCAACGGGTTCAAGCAATGTTATGTGCTAAATTTATAATTCAATTAATTTAAAATTGTTCAAACTGTCAAGCTCAGAAATTAATTTCAAAACTAGTTTCTCAAATTATGAATTCTGTAATTCCTTTAAGGTTCAATTAGCATGTATGAAGCCATTTGATCACTGACTAGATTTACTAGTCAAATCATTTGAGAAAAGATAGTTACCTTTAGTTAATAGAGAGGCTAAAGATAGGAACACAAGAAAACCAAAGACAGAAGAAGTGTATAATGTGACATATAATTTAGGAAGACCATGAGCTCTGTAGTGGAAAATAAATGGTTCAAATCCTGTATTAACTTCTTTCAAGTGACATGAACTTGTGATAAATTTTCCAAAATTTATCTATAAAATAAGCATAATAATCTATTTTGCAGGGAATTGTTTTATGGCAAGTGTATGTTATGATGACTAACACAGTAGATACTCAAAGAATGAAACATGTTATTATGACCTACAGAATGAAGACAAGGAAAGGTGTGAAGTAATAGTAGAAATAGCGTAAGTTTTATATATTAATGTAAACTAGTGTTTTTCATTGTACTGGCCTTTTTGTTACAAAAAATAATCAGGCAGACAATGTAGTGTTATTGATTAAGGCCTTTGAAACACATTCATTTAGAATATGTTGGTGATACAGTTGTCACAGATTTTCCCATTCATTGTTTCTGAAAGTTTTTCTTTACTTTTCAATTAATGTGCTTGAATTATGCCAAGCTTTTATTACTGTATGGTCATCAATTTAGGTCTCTTGCATATCTATGTTTTAAAAAGTTTCTATAGAGCTCCTTATTTATTTGCATTAAGACATATACATTTGAAATGGTGAAAATGTTTTGATAATTTCTACTGGCTTGTACTGCTTTATTTTTAATATCAATAAAACAAATTATTTAATAGATTCATTATTAATTTAATTAATCACTGCTTTTCTAGATTGGATTGTAGAATTCAACATATTCATAAACCTTTGACTCACAAGAAGACAATTTGAACAACCTGGTTAAAGGTCAGTATCAACTTTTTCAAATATAATCTAGATATTTTAAAAATAAAAATATGTCTGGAAAGATAGATCTTCCTGGTATAGTTTCTCCACAAGTCTTGGCTGACTCTTTTTAAAACTTTCATAAAATTTTCTAGTGTGAATATAAATGAGAAATATCTACATCTTTTAAAAACTTTTATAAAACTTTCTAGCTTGCATATAAACAAGAAATATTTGTAAGTATAAAATAATATCAGTCTAGTTTTATAAAATTGGAACAGTCTAAGTTTTATTTTGATTTTAATAATGACAAATCCAGGACAAGTCTCCTGTTATTTAATTAAAAACTTGATGAGACCTGATGTTCACCCAGTACAAAATTCAAAGCCTCTTTTCATAATTCAGTAAATATTTTTATTAATAAAATATGTTTACTGAATATTTACTTCCACTGGTAATTTTCATGATCCTTTTTACTAAATAATAACAACCTTCCCTCTTTTTCTACTTTTCAGATTCAGAAACTCTAATTTTATTTTGTTGGATATCCAGGAGGCATTGAGGAATTCTTAACTATAATAATTAATGAAATGCAATTAAGGAATGAGCCATACGTATTTTGGGTAGATTTTGCAAGCATTGTTCTGTTCTTTTAAAGCACTAATCTTAAAATTTTCCTTTGATATAAGATGGAGAGCAATATAAATAATCTATCTGACTAAAAGGATGTGTACAGAAAAGGAAAAAAATTTGATAGGTTCTTGCAATATCATAATTTTTGTGAAACATGGAAAAAAATGCATACATAACACCTTTCTTGTCTGGCTTCATCTGTATTCATTTGTTGTCAAAACAGGTTTCCATATTTAACTTCTTTTTTTGATTATGCCTTTTCCTTTATTTCATGGAATGATATGTTATTATCTCTGAAGTGTAGATTTCTGCCAAGTTCTATGCACTTCAGTGTTAAGAGTATGGCCCACAACTCTGGGAATCTTTGTTGAAGCTGTAGAAATAAAATGAATAGTATAAAAGCTTGATGGCATCTGTGGATAGGAAACTCATTAAAGGCCCCAGCCCTCTGTTTTATTTCTAACCACATTTTCCCTGTGGGATTTCAATGTCTTGCAGGATGAAACCAGCAGGACTCATTACTTACAAAACAATGTTTAGAGTCCTTTCGTGGTGCTGGAATGCTTCTGCCAGTCAGGTAAAGAACCTAGGCCTTTATCCTTGTGGGGACAATGCCGGTCAGCTCACAAACTGCTTGGAAAAGTCATGCCAGTGAATGTAACTGCAGGTGTTGCTCCCCAAAGGCTGTGGGTTGGTACCCTCCTATGCGATGTACAATGGAATAATAGAAAATTCACTTTGGAATTCAAACAAAGTCTTAGAGAAATGGAAATAATAGGAACACAATTTTGAGACTTCCTTAGTTTTTCCCACGAACTATGGACCATGACTAATACCCTCAGGGCAAAAAACATCCCTTTTGCCTTTAAAGGATGTATACAATTCAGTGTTTCAGATAAGTAAGTTTCATGACCTCACCAGTTTTGTGGCTTCCATTCATTTACTAGAAAATAAATTTAAGTAAGAGAAGAAAGCCAGGTTATGGGATAGAACTTTAAGACTCCCAATCTAATAAAAATATCAATGCATTTGAATATAAAGTACAACACATAGGGTTTTTTTTTTCTTCTTCTTCTAAAAGAAATCATTACTTTAAATGGATTCACTAAAGCAAATTAGTACAGTTCTGACTGAATTGTCCGTCTCTCTTTGGCAATGTGACTAGTGGCATTTTGGAAATATTCTTAGAACTTGTAAAATTCCTGTAAGAATAATAAGGACCTTGCCATTGTAGAATCAAAGAGATTCAATCACTTAAAGTAGTACTATAGGCTTGTCAAGTGGAATTGCTTTTACAGATTTGCTGAATAACTCATCCATAATGGCTGAAAATTTCAGCCATTTTGTTAAAACACCCAAGGCAGAAGAGATTAGTACGCACTATAGAATCATATGTATAATCATGAAGGAGTTTAGACCATGTCTGCACCGTGAAGTACCATTTAAGCAATCCAAGCTCTCGTCATTGCATTATGGAAAACAATGTGAGCTATCTAAAAAATGAAGTGTGGCTTGTCTTTTGCTAGTTGATGAGACTTCAATAACATTTAAGTTTAGTAAAATGTATTTCTAAACAAAGTTGCTGTCTACAACTTATCTTTACGGATGAGAAAGTCATGTAGAATTAGACTCAAGAGAATTTAAAAAACAGTTAAATGCGCCAACCAAAGAGAAGAAATTATATAGTGAGAAGGTGCTAACCTAGTTGTTGAAGAATTAATATCATTTACATTCCTATTAATAATCATAGGATAAACTGACAACAAACATCTGGATGCTAAAACAAGAAACTAAGTTTTCTTTTTTAAACACATTTTTTTTTTTTATAATGGAGACTAGTGTTATTTGTCAATGGGAAGTTGCTATTTGCAAACTTTGTGCATTTTTTCACAGTTTTATCTTAATTCTGAACATTAGATCAGTAAATAAATTGCCATTTTAATGATTATTCCTCGAGTTGGGTGTGCTTTGCAGAAGCTATCATGAAAGTAGTTTCTTGGGATGAGGACAGGGGAAGAGAAGCATAAATTAAAGGTCAAATTCATCTCTTATTTTCTCTACAGAAAATATCAACAGTATTATACTTAATTTTGTGTAGTCAAAGGTATAAATAAAATTCATAGAAAATAAATATTTCCCCTACCTATACTTTGAACTTTGGAAATTACATTTGGCTTGAAGTATATACATTATTGAATAGAGTAAAAATATGTACTAAGGAGTCATCTTCAGCTTGAATTTAAGTTCATCTGCTTGTTACCTTGTTGAAACAATAAAAAGAGAAAATAGTCATCAAGGAAGATGTTTAAATACTAGAATATAAACAATGATGTCCCCTTGTCATTTGAATAAAATATTAATGGAAAGAAGGGCAGATTAATATCAGAATATATTATAAATAGAGAAAATGCAACAGAAAGGCATTTTCTATTTTCAAAAAGTGGTGAGAAATGTGATATTACTGTCCCAGTAAAACTAATGCACTTGGAAGTGGATATACAAAGCTCATTTAGCTTTGTCTCAAGAACTCTCGAGTTTATACAAAGGCAGATCATAAAATCGAGTGAGAAGAATGACCACTCAATCAACAAAATATTTTGGTTTCCACTGTTTACATAGCTTTTGCCAGAAGTCATGCAGTAGGTCAGCTATGCTACTAGGATATCGAACTCGATTTTCAGCAGTCTTTCTACGGCACTCTTACATTCTCCGAAGTTAAGTTGCTTACACAAAAAGAATTAGAAAATTCCTCAAAACACACAAAGCTATTTGGGAATAAAATCAACTGATTAAGCCATCTAATGAGTCACTCGATAGTAAAAGCAGGATGTATTTGACATGTTCCAAATACGCCAGCTATTGATACCTCCCTTTCCCAGTCATACTAAATTCTTATTTCCCAAGGAATCCCAGTTACCTGTGCTTAGGGATTTAGAAGAGACCAATAAATAACATCCTTTCTTTCCCATTAAGTTTAGGATTGACTAAACGATAATATTATAGGGGTCAGATGGTGACACTGGTAAAATGAAACTGCTGTTCACGGTTGAGCCACATGGGAGGGTTCCAGGTTTGAGTCTGGAAATCTCCCTGCATGCTCCTGGCCCTTGCATGCCTGTGATCTGGGACTAGGTGAACCTGGGAGTGGATCATGGCAGCAAGACCTTGTTGAAGGTGCTCTTTCTCTCTCTCTCTCTTTCTCCCACTCTTTTTCTTGCCCATGGAATAAAGAAATGAATTGTTTAAAAAGATAGGTATTAGAAGCAGACATACAAAATTCAAAATGTCAGCTTTATTACTGGTTAATGGTGGACATTAGGACTGGACTAACAAGTGGACCCCACTCAAAACATCACCCTTAAATAAACCTCCCACCCCATCCCATCTCTTCATAGAGATCACTCCCCTCCCCTGGGACCAGAAAGTGAAGGCTATGTTAGTTATTGTTGTCATCCTATGAACTAGGGGTGATGTATTTCCTTTAAGGAAATAGAGGGTTGGGGAAGAAGCATGCCTGTAACAAGTGCTACAAGAATTGAAAAAGTTTCATTCGTTTTGTGTACTTATTTCTCTTCTACCTCAATTTTATTCTATTTCTTCTGTGTCTGCTTTTATTTTCTCTTCCCACATGTGTATATTTTTAAAAGTTGTCTAGACTATTTTATTTTGTTGCTGTTTGGGAACTAGAAGACTTTTTCTTATGTACATACTAGGATCTTGAAAAAAGAAAGGCATATTATGAAAAAAAACTATGCATGGATTTCAAAGGTGGTTTTTTTTTTTTTTTTTTTTCTCACCAAAATGACTCATACTTTAATTCCTTTTTTTTCAGGTTCATTTTGGGGTTCCCTCACATAGCTTTTTCCCTTTCATTCCATGATACAGCTTTCTCTAAGAGAATGTCTAAGCTAGAAGCTATTGCAGAAAGAGGTATGATAATAATAACACCAATGATGTTTTTGTGAAGGGATTGAAGTATTTAGGTACCTATATCTTAATGAATCATAATATGCCATTCCTTCCTTCTCATAATTATTTAGGTTCTATTCAGTTACTGTTCCCACTGATCAGTGACTATATTGTACTAATCAAATACATCAGCTTATTTAGAAATGCAAACTAATTTGAAAGCAATATGGATCCCTAGTAACCTTAAAAAAATGAAAGGATCATTTGATCATACCGCTGGATGCCAATACAAACAGGTTTAAATGTAATTTAACACCTGCATTTCTGATTTAAGTGCAAATGAAAAAATATAAGCTGATTTCTGTTTCCCAAACATAGAGAACATGCTATTGCTACTCAAAGCATGGCCCCGGGCTAAGAGCACCAGGATCATGGAAAACAGTTAGAGATACAGAATCTCAGGTGCCCTTCCAGCACCCTTGAATTGGAATCTGCATTTTCATAAGCCTCCCTCCTCTAGGTGGTGCATGGTCAACTTAACATTTGGGAAGGACTAGTTCAGATGATTTTATCTTCTCTCAAGGTGCTCTTCTACTTAAACTAGTTCTGGAGCTGTGGGGTGGAGGGGTGCTTAGGTCTTACTGTTCTGCTGTCATGGTTCGTCCAGCAGCTGGGACAGCATGTGAGTGGGCAGGGCCCTGTCAAAGAGGTTATGAACATGAGCAACTCCAGGGGTGTGTCAAACAATGTAGACCGTGGATTGAGCCCCAGCTTCAACACTTACTAATGCTGTGAGCTTGTTAAATTCCTTGACCTCTCTGAGCCTCATTCTTATGAGTGAAATTAAGAAGATAATACTGATCATTTAGATTGGTTTTGAAGATTACATTAAGAACTATATGCCAGGCCAACCAGTGGTGTGGTGGTTAAAATGGCTAGATCCCAGATGGCTGACTGATACTTTGAGTCCCAGGTGCAGTGGTTTGAAAAACACACTGGGCACATGTACGAGCATACTCTGAGTCCTGAGAGGAGAACGGAAGAGATGGGATTGTGGCATGATTGCTTTCTTAAATTCTCTCTCTCTCAATCTATCTCTCTGGTCAACACACTTACTCTCTGGAAAATTAAAAGGAAAAAAATCAAATATATGTCAAGTGTATAACCTATAATAAGGAAATAATACATTTTTGTTCTCATTTCCTTCATTTATAGGGAAAGCTGTCCTTACTTATTTTAATAGTCTCAGATTTAGCATTACAATTCTGCACAACCAACGTTGAGAGATGTCTAGGGAGGAATCTGTCACTCCCTATTTGAGGCCTTTTGAGGTTGAACAATAATTATCACATTCTATTCCACTGTATTGCAAATAGCTCTTGCGTGTGGATCATTGACTATTTTCACGACACCCTCATCATGGGAACTATTGGGTTGTCAGAAAAGTCATGACAATTTTTTCTATGCAAAAATTTGTCCTTACTTTTCTGAAGACCCAGTATTAGCAATCACCTGTTCATAGGTAGTATACAGACTTCATAAAGTTTTGTGACCTACTCAGGGCCACTCAGTATGTAAGAGTTCAAACTGAGATTCAAACTCTATGCATTTTTCTAGAGATCCCACTATTAATGATTCATAGACATAAAATTGGAAAGATTCAGTCACTTTCTTTCATGTGGTTTTTGCAATGACCAAAGACATACATTTACAGGGAAAGAGTAGAGTCTAAAGAAGCTGGGGACCAGCAGGTGGCGTAATGGCTATGTTCCTGGACTCCCATGTAGTTGATTGCAGTTCGAGTTCCAGACCTGGTGGCTTAAACTCAGGCTGGGCGTGTTCGTGCGTGCCCGAGATCCTGAGAGGAGAATGGAGGAGAAGGATTGTGGTGTTGTCATCCCCCCTGGGGGGGGGGGGTGATTTCTCGCTTTCTCTCTTTCTCTCTCTCTCTCTCTTTCTCTCTGTCTTTCTGGTGAGTGCACATGTCCTGTAGCAAAAACCTCTAAAAAAAAGTAGAAAAAAAGAAACTGCAATTAACGGGCATATGTAGAAGAAGCCAAATTTGAAATCTTGATCTCATATTTTTTTTGTAAAAGTCACAACCTTTCATTCAACAGCAACAATTCCTCTATATTGCTCAGTCACGTCATTTAATGTTCCCTATTATCTTGGGCTGTAAGCAATTCTGGTTTCACATAGTTATTTTAAAAGACTCCGGTTCAACCACCAATGGTGGTGGAGAAGAGGATGAAGCCATCTACCCTCATGGCTTTCTTTTGTGGTTGGCAGGAGGCTGTACTCAATGCTTGTTTACCTCCCTGTGAAGAACAAAAATGAATGTGTGGTCAATTAATATTTTTTGCCTTCTCATTAAGCCTGTTATTATTTTCAAATTTTGTTATAGACAAATATAATGTATATGAATTACAATGTATTTTCAATGTCTTGAAAGTTCTAAAACACTGTTCTCAAAGTGATATTATTTCACTTATCTAACCTTTTTAATTTTGTTTTGTATTGTTATTTCTACGTGCATGCTTTGAAAAATCATACTGTAAACCACTAAGATGTATAATGATTATACGGAATGGTGATATTCTTTTAAAGAAAATCTAAAACCTCTAAATGCTCTTATTGTTGTGTAATTCATTCACTCCTTCTTTCAAAGGTGATGTATGGTGGATCTTCCTGGGGCATTAGTGTAAGGACTGAGGACCTGGCAATCAAGAGACAAGATGCCTACTTCCATAGTCTGTGTTCCAGTCAGGACAGGTGTTCTATACCATCATCTTAATGATATGGAAAAAGACACAGAACACCTCGTTTAATGAAATGCACCAATTATTTTTTAACTTCACAAATAAAATAATTAGTACTAGCCTTTATTAGGTGAAAACTAACCCATTTTAATAGATACATGTCTTACCATAATCAGATTCTGCCTCAGAAAACATTAAACAAAGGTGATAATTTAAATTAGCACTATCATTTACAACAGAATGTAAAGCCAATCAATTAATACCTAAATTAGAAACTTGGGTTTCTCAAAC
Source organism: Tupaia tana (assembly GCA_026018925.1). Lineage (NCBI taxonomy): Eukaryota > Metazoa > Chordata > Mammalia > Scandentia > Tupaiidae > Tupaia > Tupaia tana. The sequence goes on along the minus strand of JAKSZU010000001.1, from coordinate 196,933,034 downwards.
TATGTCAAATAATATCCAGAAAATATGATATGTCACTTAAAAACATCTATTCATTAGTCCATTTGTTTATTGATCTATTCTCATAATATCGGAAACATTTACTATTTTTGATACAACTAAAATTTTTTCCAGGTGCCATTACTTACTTGACCAAATGAATACCTTGATCACCTATATTTTAGTAGCAACTTTTGAAGAGAAATATGTCTTTGAATTTTCCAGATTAATATTATTCTATAGAAAAGTAGTATTGCATATTGCCTGAAGAAGGTGCTCATAGTTTTACTTCTTATCCAAGACCCTTAAATTTTCTATTTTAAACATTTCTTTTCCACCATTCTTGACATTTGAATTCATCATTCACGTCTGTGACATGTTTTCATATTATCATTTAATACCGATGTCAGTACCAAACAGTAATAAGGGTGCAAACATCTGTTGTTTACTCTGAAGTGATTAGCTTCCATATATAATAATAAAAATTTACCCTATTGGAATAATGTTTAAAAAAAAAACAACCTTGCAAACATTTTGGACTCTGGTGATACCTTTAAAAAGGCAAAGGGAAATTAGTTAAATGAAGTCTGTTTTCTATCCGCTTAATCCCACTGAAGTCTAGAACTGAAGGGAATAAAATTTATTCCAGATAATGTTTATATTTAAGAAATATCTACTAAATGTGTTCTTAGGCCTGTGTGGTGTATTAAACTTTACTGAGACTCAGAAACAATGCAACCAAAATGATAAAATCAGCTAGACTTCTGTTGAAAAGGCCTATCATTTTAACGCCCTTTCTCGAGTTTGTTGAGACAAGACACAATTGGTTGATGATACTGCTGACTTTAAGCTGAAATTGAAACATCTGGAGGAATCACATTTCTCTGCTCAGATAACCTTTATTTTTCCTTTGAAATTCTGCACAGACATCGTTTTCAACAGCAAGCATTTTTCTACAGCAAGCCTTCTCTAGACCCATAGGTTAGGTTAAATGTCTCTCTTTGCAACTCACAGCACCCAGTGTGTATTCCTAATTCAACATTTACCACAGTGTTAAAGTAGAATTACCTCGTATCTGAAGATCTTTTCTATTTGACTGTAAAGGGAGGACCAGTTGTATTCATCTTTGTACCACTACTATCTGATATAACAATATGAGACAAGGCCAAAAAGTTAATGAAAAATGTAATCAAGAACAAGTTTACTTTGGAATATTTAGAAATCCATGCAGTTTGCTTTCTTCTTACACAGTGCTCTAACTCTTGTCATTTTGTCCATTTTCTGGCCCTTCAAAGCTCTTCAAAATGTTCATGACAAATGTGTATTATTAAAAAGCTACATGAGTTGCAAAAGTTCCTCTCCCGAGAGAGAGAGAGAGAGAGAGAGAGAGAGAGAGAACAATAAGGTCCTCGTGCTGCAATCCACCTCCAGCCTCAGCCAGCCCCAGAACATTCTTACCACTGTACCACTATCCGGACCCAGAAAATGTTCAAATTACAACATTTTCTCCCTTATGGATCTGTTGCTTCATCTTCATGAGAGAAGAAGTAAGATCACTAGGTAATTCTGAAGAGAATGAGTTGGAGCTTAAGGTGAGTAGTTAAGCTTGGAAAAAGCAGCCGAAGAGAAAGGCTGACCTTGAAGAAATGTCAGGCAGTACTGAATTGCAAGATAAGTTCCAGAAATTTGTAATAGGAAAAAATGGACAAATATGTGACATTTTCTCCATCATTACTCACTGATTGCTAGAGATTGAAGACGGGGAGAAAATAGAGGGTTTATGGGACTGGGAGCTTGAGGACATGAACAAAAGGTGACAAGCAGTAAGTGAGCTGGAGCGATGGCAGGCTGTGGTCAGAGAACAGTGAACTTCCGTAATGTAAGGAGAACAGTGAACTTCCGTAATGTGAGGAGAACAGTGAACTTCCGTAATGTGAGGAGAACAGTGAACTTCCGTAATGTAAGGAGAACAGTGAACTTCCGTAATGTGAGGAGGAGAACAGTGAACTTCCGTAATGTGAGGACAGAAAATTTTGGGTCAGCAGATGGAGAGAACACTGAACTTCTGTAACGTGAGGACAGAAATTTTTGGATCAGCAGATGGTGCAGCAGTTACATCGCTGGACTCACACATGGCTGATGTGGTTTGATTCCCAGACACAGTGGCTTGAAAATCACACCAAGTGCATGTGCAAGTGTGCCCGAAATCCTGTGAGGAGAATGGAGGAGAAGGGATTGCACCATGGCCATCCCCCTTGGGGAGTGATTTTTTACTTTTCCTCTCACTGTGTACCCTAAGGCAAAAACCTCTTTAAAAAAAGATAGAAAGTTATTGGGTGATGAAAAATGTATGCGTAAGGGGTTAAATAAATGAAAAATAATTAATTAAAGAAGTCAAACCACTGTGAGGGCAAGGTTTCCCATGGAAATTGAAGGTAGTTAGATGAAGGCTGACTTGGGTGAAGAGGAAGATGCATTTCCAATTCTGAAGTATTCAATAACATGTAGGGAAGTTATGGGAGTTAAGTGGAATGAGACGGAGGTAATGTGAGTGATAACAGCAAGGAGGTATAAAACACTCTACTGAGCAAAAGCCTGAGGAGGACAGACTTGATATGAGTGAAGCAGATAATTGAAAGGGAAAGCCAGGAAACTGGAATACGAATTTATCTTTCTATCCCACTTCCTCAACTTCATAACTGCAGGACATGAAAAAGATGAGAAGGGCTATTCTCAGGGGAGAGCCAGATTTCAGTTAAGGTGAACACAAAGGTGGTTCACTGGTTGATGACTCAGAGGGCAGGAAGAGCACAGTATGAAGAAAGTGAAAATAACAGGGAAAAATGAAGGGCTAGTGGGGCTTGTGTATTGGACAACAGGCAAAGCAGTCAAGGCTGGGAAGAAATTTAGATCATGGTCCTGGAGAGAACTTTCACACATCACTGCTTGTTGTCACCAGCTGAGTCTCTTGAGATTGTAAGTTTCTTCATTCCCTCTCTGTGGCCTGGGCAAGAAGGGGCAACTTGGGGTTTCAAGCAGAATATTAGTTGAAATATTTTTTGAGAATTAAATCCAGGTTTCTGTGTTGGTAGTAAGTGTGTATATGCTTCATGTTTCAAATAAAAATAAAATTTACTTGTGGGACAAAGTAGTTGAAGTTCGAATGTGAACTTAGCCATAAGGTGTCATTAGCAAAAATATTATTAAAGACTTTTAAAGTCATCCTTCCCAAAGCAGATGCTAATGGAAGCAAAAGAGGTAGGTGATTTTATCTAAAATCTGAGGATTATAAAAGAGGATGAAGTGAACAGGAGCCCCCCCCCCCCAGAACCATCACAGTAAAAGTTGACTAATTCTGTTGGTATTGTCATTCTTATTTCTTATTGTTTTTAGTTATCATAACCAAAATGAGCCCCAAACATCAAATTAGGAAGGAAATACAAAATAAGTCGAGAAATTAAGAGAATGATAAATGACAGCAGGCCTGTTATTTTCGTGCTGTTATCCCCACTTCTCCAAGACATTGGCAATGATACCAGTAAAGTAGAGGTGCTTTTTCACGTTACTGTGCTGTCATGTGAGGGCACAGCTAACAATCTCAGACTGGAGATGGGTCCTGGCTTTGCATTTCTGTTCTCTCTTTAATCAGTCATTTCCTGTTTGGTATGAGTTAACAGTTCGTTTAGTGGTTTCTTTTTTCTTTTTTTTCCCTCTGAGTCATCTTACTTGATAATGTCAGCCATGGGCTCACTGGCACATGTTGTATTGTCAATCTGTGATTCTCACTTTGGGCCATTTCTGTTGCTTGTGTCTCTCCTACTTTCAGTTTCCCTTTGGTCGGCATCCCCTATTTTAGGAGAACTCAGTCCACGTGCAGAGAAATATTATAGGTTAATCTCAGCAGGATGTGTGAGAAAGAGACCTTGGAAACAGGATGAAACTTGGAGTGTCATAATTCTATTTGCAGAGACTTGATCCTTGCTTACATGGACCGATCACAGTTGCTGAAAAAAAATAACTCTGTGATATTTTCATGGATTCAGCCATATGGCACCGCCCTACCTGAACCATCATTCTGTTTTCCCTTACAGACACTGAGGAATGCAATATGGACATCCCTTCTGACTACACAGTATACAAACTCTTTACCTAATGTTGCAGATGGGTTTTACATATCCAAGGGGCTGTTTATTAATGTGGATATTTTTTCTCTCACTTATTTACATATTGCTCAGAAGCCTGCCTACAACATGGAAATGATTTGCATGCATCTTGTTTCTTAGGAGTAATGCACACTCCTACGCAATAAGGCACATCCTTTCACAGAGAGGCAAGTCATTCTAGGGTCTCCATTTCCATGTTCTGTGGGGGCAGTGCCAGAAAAGCACCCTCTACAAAAAATAGTTTTTACAATTTATGTGGAGTTTTGTGCAAATATAAAGAGGTGCTCAACTGCTTAGAGAGAATAGGGTGCAGTAGAGAAGAACCCTATGGGAGATGGTTGGTAGAAAGAATGAAGGTCTTGGAATAAGGTGGATTTAAAAAATATTTCTGGGGCCAGTCCATGGCATGGGGGTTAAAGTAGCTGGATCCCACATGGCTGACTGAACCCTTAGAGTCCTGGACCTGGTGGCCTGAAAAACAGGGTTGGCTTACCTGTGTGCATGCACCCAAAATCTGAAGAGGAGAATGGATGGAAGAAAAAGAAAGAATAAAAGAAAGGAATACTTTCACTCTTTACTTGCCTGGAACTCTGGTTCTGAAATGAAAACATGAAACTTGGAGAATAACAACAACAATAAAAGAATACTATCCTGCAGGTGAATTTCTTCATTTTTTGTGTATTACCTTCATCCAGTAGAATGTTAGCCTGTCTGATAACAGGGATTTTCCTTGTTTCATGACCTGTTAAAAATCTGCCTAGTGCTTACTATGGGCTCTTGAATATAGTAATTGCTCAATATTTATTGAACAGATTTTCAGCCCTTCATACCTATTATCTGGAGGGTTTATAGTGATGAACCTCTCCCTCCTCTTAATCTTTAGAATTATGAAGCCCACATGTCTTATATTTAGTACTTCTTAAATTCCAATGTTTATGTTCATTTTTAACAAAAATACTTATTCTATTTCTATTAATGCCTACTTCTATCTCTTGGTTAAATGGTTATCTAAATAGTTTACTCTGGACACCTAAATTTGTTTCAATCAAAACTCTTTGGGGCTAGCCCTATAACATTTAAGGGAAGTGGACCCTCCCCTCCTTGCCCAGGGACTGCCACAGTCAAAATTTCGGCCTCAGCCCCTTGAAAAACCATGCTTTGTTTGTGTGTGTGTGTGTGTGTGTGTGTGTGTGTGTGTACACTCAAAATCCCAACAGAAAGGAGAAATGGAGAAGGGATTATAGCATGACTACACCCTGTTGGGATATATTTTCTCTCTTTCTCTCTGTCTCTGTCTCCTCACTTTCTGGCAAGTCCATACATCATCTGGCAATTAAAAGACAAAAACAAAAATGGTATATCTATAACTAAATTAATGCTCTTTTGCTCTGTCTTGTCTTGTCATTGTAGTCACAGTTGTGGTTTTTCAGGCATTCCTGTATGGAAATGATCTTGGTTAGCACAATAAACTTCGCGAAAAAAATGTATAATAATTATTTAGTAGGAATTTAATTTTTTTCTATCAGATAAAACTTCCAGATGGATGGCAGATCATAGAGTCATATTGTCCTGCTATCTCACGGCACACTGAAACACTTGATTTGCAAGCTGGAACATGATGATCTGACCATGTAACTGTCAACAGCATAACCAGGGATACACCTTATGCCTGAATCTTCTAAGTTTCACATTTATTCTGACACATTTGAAAAACCTACAGTCTGATTCTTCAATTAGTGTGCTCTTAGAAGTTCGTGAGGTTTTAAATTGTGCCAACTCTAATAGGAGCCTGATGAGAACCAATAAACAAAATCATAACCTAGTCTCAAAGTCAATATATTTTAGTGGAACTATAGTAGGGGTCAGCATGAGTTAAATTTCTTGCCTTCTGGATATTCTGCTTATAGTAAGTTTTCCAGTACACATAACTGGCCATAAGATGCGAAGTCAAACCTGTGGGGAGGGACTTGGCATTGAGGCAGGAATGTGAATTCTAGGCCCCATTGGTTCCTTTCTTTGGTGTATGAGCCTGGACAAACAATTGACCGTTGTGGCCACTGATTCTTCATAGAAGAAAGGAATTTCAGCCATATCATTTTGAGATTGTTTATATCTCAAACATTTTTATGATCTCTACACCAGGTAGGCTAATTCTAAATCATTGAGAAATCTGTACAAACTTATGTGAAATGAAGCAGGCCTTTCCATCACAATTAGCTCTTTGAAATAATAGCAAAGACTCCGTCCTCCTGTTTATATTTATTTGATAAAACACCATGTCACTGACACTCCCTGTCCTAGATGACGCCATCTATCATCAATACCCCTTAAAACATTCCAGGAGTTCAAAAGATCACTCAGAATTTACCTCTCACAATATGAGGAAAAACAAACTCTGACAAAAATAGGTCCAAGGTCTAGGTTAGTGTGCTCTGCAAAATATTAAATATTTTAAAAAATAACAATAGTAGATATAATTGCAATTTATGGATCAAGGGAGAGCTCAGGCATGTGTATGGCGTGTCTCTATACTAACACACTGACAACAGAGCATTAATGATGTTTAATTCAAACAATATTTTTATGGCAGGCAGTATGTGAGAAATATTTTTGATATATTCATCATGTTTTTGTCTTCCAGGATCATCTTGCAAAAGCAGACTTGAATTCTTCCTGAACGCATGGTCCTTCGATTTGAACTGATAGAATATTATGACTTCCTTTGTCTTCTGTTTTGTGATTTTTGCCAGTAGTTGAAACAAGGAGAACAATAGAGTGTACATGAATAGAATAGAGCATTACGGAAGGTGTAAAGATACTGAAAGCTGACAAAAGAGGAACACTAATGAACAACAACAAAAAAATTCATTTAAGTTCTTGAGCGGGGGATTTCTGTATCTCTATCTCTGAGTCTTTTGTTTTCTTTTCAAAAGGACAAATAATTTATTCAAGGAGAATGAATCCTTTCACTAATAGCTATATACAAGTTATTTCAACTCACAAGAAGTTTATTTAATAGATACTTGAAAGGAAAAGATGAAATGGTACTGGTCTTTGTAGAGAAAAGGCCCTACATAAAAAATAACGGGACCTCAAGTGCATGAGTGAACATTGTCGCTTTATTTAGACACGCTGCGACTCTTGCTTTAATTCTTATCATTAGTAACCATTAGCAGAAAGTCAATTGCTGCATGAAAGTGATCTTTTATAGCAAACATAGACAGTTTGCTCTAGAAAGTCAGGCATGTTTGTTCACGGGGACTTTGAGTTTGTCTTAGAAGCGCTCCTTGAATTTCTTCCCTTTTGGTCGGACACCATGCTGCCCCTTTTCCTCTATCAAATGGGCTCCGTAGTCTGCTCATTCATTCAAGGAAGTAGTCCTTTCTCCAAAATTGACACTTCAGACTCATCCCTCTCAATCTACCTATTAATTTAGAATTAGTGGTGCAGACTGAAGTGTGAATAGGTTTAGCTCTGGTGTAATTTGCACTTTCAGTGTTATTTATTTTTACATCCAATCACTGTGTATCACTAATGGAAAGGGATCTCCAATTGTTGGGTTTACTTGGCTCTTACCCTCAATCTCTATTCATTCTGTGCCTTAACCTTCTCATCCTGCCAATGAGAGGCCTTATTTGGTTACTTCGAACATTCATGCTTGTTAAGTAATAGCTCATTTCTTTACCAAAAAAATGTATTTTGTGAGGAAAACATTTTATGTTTTCCTTCTAGTCTATGTGGTACCTTCCTGCCCTCCCTCCCCCTGGGCTAATACTATCTGCTGTTACAGTGGGTCCCACACCTAATGGAAAGTAGGTGAGAGCACCTTGTCACCAGGCACAAAACAGCAATAGACTTCATCAGCTAAGTAGTACAATCCTTCCTCAGCCTCTTCATGCAGGGTCTCTGTGGGCCCTTCTGAAGGAGATGGGGGAGACCCAGAATTGTATTCTACCACTTCTTTTCACTATTCTAGCTGTGCCTTGTTTTCCTCACTTGCCTCCAGGTCTCTCTTGCTTTGGTATAGCAATTAGAGAACATACCTGATCTACTATGTTCTCCAGCGTCTCAGAGGACAGCTGGAAACTGCCCCTGCCCACTAACTTTGATAGTTAAGTCTCTTTCCATCCAGAAGGGAAACATCTTCCCTTTTGGTGTCCAGATTTCCGATGGTGGCAGTTCCACAGCAATGAGACCAGGCCTGGAGTGACACTGCACTTTCGGTTTTACTGTACCAGCGCTCTCTGTACCTGAAATCCACCCTTGGATGGAGTGCTGATTTGTCTGGAAAAGTCAGTTTCAGTCTTACTCCTGATACTTATTCTCTTGGGTAACTCTGTTTCTGCCTGTAATCCGGTTCGTATTTCCACCCCCTTTTAGCCTATGAGACATATTGATATACGTGTTTGGAATTCTATTGAAGTCCAGTTCATGTTCTTCCCCACGATGTTCATGCATGGCATAGAATTCAGAGGATATGGCTGTTGACCTCTGCTTAAGTTTCTGTAAGTAGATAAGGAGACTTAGTCTTACCAGTGTCAGTTCTGGCCCAAATAAATCATGTTACACCACATTTCTTCATTTGCTCAGACTAATTTATTTATTTAGAGTACAGAAGAGAGAAAGAGCTTTATTTCCCCCACTGCTAGCCCAAATTGCCTCCTGTGTTACTGACACAGGAGAGTGAATACTAGGGCAATGGGGTTAGCTTGACTCCTTATTTTTTATTATCAAGTATTAGTTGTACATTTTAGACCAACCAGTTAAGAATGGGGTGAATGAAACCCTCCTCTGGGGCCAGATTAGGAAAAAAAAAAGTGGGTGAAAGAATGCTAATAAATTAAATGCTAAATAAGTCTGAGTTTAGACATTAAAACTCACAGATTTTGCAAGCAGAACAGAACTTTGTATAATTTAAAGATGGAAGAGCGGACTTAAACTCAGAAAGCTTCTCTGACTATAAGTTTGGGAATGGAGATTTGAAACAAGAGAACCAGAGAGGGTTTTCTTAAATTATATCCCCAAAGATCTTGGTCACTATCATGAGGCATGAAGATGATGGTGGCTTAGAAAAGTGAGGTCTGTCTAGTCACGCCAGGGCTGAGAGAACAAAGTCTGACTCGGATAGAAATGGAAGTCTCCAGAAATGACCCAGAACATCCAGACAAAAAGAGGAAAGGATCTTTAGAGCTGAAACAGATTATGCAGAAACCTTATTTTAAATCACTTTCTTACTTTAAAACTTTTTATACCCCTTTCTGCACATGGATAGGGAAGCTAGTATTTATCCACTCGCCAAGTTTAGCCACTGGGTTACAGTGGATGCCGGAGAGAAATGGAAAATAGGAAATAGAAATGATTTTGCAGGGCCAGCAGGTGGCATAGTAGTTAAGGCCCTGGACTCCCACATGGTTGACTGCAGTTTGAGTTCAGGACCCAGCAGCTTGAAACTCACCCTGAGTGTGTGTGCCTAAAATCCTAAGAGAAGAATGGAGGAGAAAGGATTGCGGCATGGCCATCTCCCTGGACAGGGAGGTGATGTCTTGCTTTCTGTCTCTCTGGTGAGCCACATGCCCTATAGCAAATATCTCTAAAAAAAAAAAAAAAAAAAAAGGAAAACAAATGATTTTTGCATCAAAATGTAATGGCTATGTTACTAGACTCCCATGTAGTGGACTGCAGTTTGAGTCCCCTACTCGGTGGCTTAAACTCATGCTGGGCGCATGTGCGTGTGTACCTAAGATCTCAAGAGGAGAATGGAGGAGAAGAGATTGAGGCATAGACGTCCCCTCTGGGGGATGAATTCTTGCTTTCTGTCTCTCTGTCTTTCTGGTGAGTGCATGCGCCCTATAGCAAAAACCTCTCCAAAAACAAACAAACAAACAAACCACACACACACAAACAAATACAAAAAAGAAATACTTAGGAGAGGATGAATAAAAGTTTCAACTAATGTAGAGGTAAAATGTGACGCTCTTGAGAGACTGACCTATGGGAGAAGGCTCTGAGTTTGTGCCAGAGAGCTCTGGGAATACACAGGCATGCATAAGCCACCGATCTGGAGATGGCTGAAGCTGGGGATGGATCATGACATCGAAGTCCTATGGGGGTGCCGTCTCGCTCACTCATGGAAGAAACATACTTAAAAAATTTCAACCAATTATGTTATTTCACTAAAGTCCTCCTTAATCAGTGAGTTGTTTTCATGCAACTGGTTCTCAAGACTTTGAAGACAAAGTCTTTAGTGTTCATGAATGTATCTCTGATTGTAGTCCCTGTTCAATAGTATTGATGTTTCAAGCTGAGAATCACAATGGTGGAACAACTGCCAAAATTGTGCCATAAAACTAATACAAATGTCTTCATTTTCCTGGAAGGTTGTGTTTTAATGTTCTTTTAGTATGAAAGTTTTTTTGGGAAAAAAAAAAAGCTCTAACTTAGATATCTTCTTTTTCTTTTTAGGTTTATAACTTTTTATTTACTTCCTGAGAGAGACAGAGAAAAGTACCCTCGATGGGGTCTTTACACTGTCATCCTCCCTTCCTTCCCTGCAGTTAGCCAGGATCCTGGGTGAGCCTGGGGTGTATCCAGGCAAACCTGGATGTGAACCCAGAGCCTTCTCACATGATCTTTGGCACTGTGCATTGCACGGTAGTGCCCCATAGCTTACAGCACTGTGACTGGGCCTAACTTATCTTGCATCTTAGAGTGGGTGTAAGATTGCAACCCATACTATGTAGTCTTGTTTGTAAATTGCATTAATTAATTCAATGAGGTCATTAAAGTCACTTCCACTTCCAAAATCGATGATCCTTGACTTGAATCCTTGCACTAACTTTACCAATTAATTGGAGATAGGGGGTGATGGTTACTTTTAGATGTCAACTTGACTGGGATGAAGGACACTCAGTGGGCTGGTAAAGCCCTACTTCTGCTTATTTCTGAGGATGTATCTGGGAAAATTGGCATTTAAATAAGTGGAGAGCAGAAAAATTTGTCCTTCTCCAATATGGATGGGCACCAGCTAATCAGCTGAAAGGTGAATTTGTTCTCTTTCTTTTGGAGTTGGAACACTTCTTTTCCTGTTCTTACACATGAAAAACTCCATGTTTTCAGGCCTTTGGACTTGGACTGAGCTATGCTTCTGGCTTCCCAGGAGCCAGATGGCATACTGTGGGACTTTTCAGTCCCTGTAACGTACGTCTATTCCCATAATAAATCCCTCCTTATATATATCTATCTCTCTATATATGTCTTATTGATTTTCTTTTTTTGGAAAATCTTGACTAATACATGGGGATATTTAGAGCTTGTAAATATTGAATTTCGCATCTTATATGTTTATTCACATTTACATAATTTCATTTCAGGTGTACAATTTAGCCCCTTTTAGTATTCATTTTTCATTTGGTACTTTAGAATTTTGTTGTTGCTCGGGAAGATAAAGTGAATATTGGATCATTGGAAAAGCCATGATATGTTTTTCTATGTTTTTTCTAGGCAAAAGTGTGTCATGACTTTTTCAGCGACCCAATATAATCCCACATTACAGTTCTCTCACAATTTCTAAGAGATTTTTCTGTTAACACTCATATTTTCTAAGCAGATACAGTGGCATATCTCATTTGACATCTAGAATAGATAATTTTTGAGCACTATGAAAAAAAAACAAGTAAAAATAATGGCCAGAAAAAAATGTAGACAGATTAGAAATTTTCTTTAATTGACCTTATAACTTTTATTTTCAAACCTGCAAGCTTTTCAATGACTTTGGAAGAAGCAGTTTTTATTAATGCTTAATGCACAGGGTAGTCAGTTTTGTTTTTCCATCTTTGCTTATAGTACATAGAACATTTTTTCTTAGCTTTATTTATTTTTTTTCTTTTAACATGAAGCAAAAATAGAAATAGAATATAAATAGAAAAAGCCTTTAACATAAAGATAAATTTGTCGGTGATTCACAAAAATCTTTTTCTTAAAAGAAAAAAAAAATATATATATATATCCCAGAAATTGGAATACCTTCTATGCCAGTGTTTTCTCATGGGATCAGTTTTACCAGTTGCCAAATATATCTGTGTATAAAAAAAGTTCCACTAAAATATCTTCACCAGAAAGCTATCATAAATTTCTATTATGTTTTGTTGAAACATCCAAAGCTATTCTGTGAACACCAGGAGAAATAGCTGAATAATAGGAAACATGATCATTTGATCCATTTTTAGAACAAGTGTCCAGTTTGGGAGGAAAATTATCATTTTTTGAGAGATTTTTGCTATACAGAAAGAAAGACAAAAAGCAAAAACTAACTCTCTAAGAGGGATGGTCACGCCATAATCCCTTCTCCTCCATTCTTCTACCGGGGTCTTGAGTATACACACACGTTTGGTGTGAGTTTCAAGCTACCACTCAAACTGTGGTCAGTCACGTGGGAGTCTAGTGTCTTAACCACTATACTACCTGTTGACCACATGGGGGGGGGGAATTATTAAGGCACTCAAGGTCAGTGTCTTTTGTCTTTCTTTTGGCATTCATACAGTAACAGAATTGAAGTACATTCAATTTGGTTTCTTCTCTTTACAGTCTTTGTGGTATAATTGTTATTTTAAATCTAGGGTTTAAATGTAGGAATATGTAATGCCATATGGATTCTAGATACAAACAGTTTCTGAGGCAACACTGAATGATCATAAATTGCTAAAAACTTTCAGAACCAATCCAGGTAAATGAGTAGACTTGTGCCACAGGCTACTGTAAAACTTTGAATTCCACATATTGGCTTCCAGATAAATCATAAGTTTATTAAAAGATAAATAATAAAATACATTCATTTGAAGCTTACATATATATTAACAAAATGCAGCAATGGAAGCAATATTTAGAAAGACCAATGCTTATTTTCTCTTAGAAAAGTATTTTATCATTGATATTATTTTAGGATTACTGGTGCATGGTAATAGCAAAAGCAGATGGGGTACTAGTTGGTTTTGACCCATTATCAAAGAGAAGATTGCTTTTATTCCTAACTTACTACTTTTCTAAATAATTTTTTTTTTCTATGGAGTGTACTCACCAGAGTGACAGAAAGCAGGAAATCACACCCCAGGGGATTGCCACACTCCAACACCTTCTCTTCCATTCTCCTTTAGGGATTTTAGGCACAAATGCCACATGTCCGGCTTAAGGTTTAAGTCAATGGGTCTAGGACTCAAACTGCAGTCAACTATTTGGGAGTCCAGCGACATAACCATTACACCATCCACTGGTCCCTAACTTAGCAATTTTTAAAAATCAGAATTAAGCACTAGATTTTATAAATCATTTTTTTGGTACGTATCATGATGATGATTTGGCTTTCATCTTTCAGCCTGTACATATCACAATAATAGGGGGCTGGCAGGTGGTGTGGTTGTCAAAGGAGCTGGATTTCCACATGGCCGATGGCGGTTCTAGTCCTGGACCCGGTGGCTTGCTTTCTTGCTTTCCCGTTCTCTCTGTCTGTCTCTTTCAGGTCAAATTGAAAAAAAAAAAAAAAAAAAAGAAGAAGAAGAAATCACAATAATAGTTTCAAGGTTGAAATATCCTTGAACTTTAGAATGAAACCTACTTCTCCATGATGTATTATTCTTTTGTATATTGTTTCAGTAATTTGCTAGTATTTAGTTTATAAACATTTATAAATAATGTGGGCCTAGAAATTGTCTTTTATTCTTCAATAGTTTTGATAACAGGGTCACAAAACCTTTAGTATATGTATAGAGCTTTTCTATTTCTTTTTTTTTCTCCTCTCTATCTCTTTTTTTCTATTTGTACTCTTTAAGAAAGTATATAGTACATTAATAGTCTGTGTATTCCTCGCAAGTATAGTATCACATTCTTCTTTTCCTTCTCCTTCTCCTCCTATTCCTTCTTCTTCTTTTTAGAATTATTTATTTTATTTATTATTATTTTGTTTTTAATTTGACTAGAGAGAGAGATAGAGAGAGAAAAAGGGAAAATTAGAATGAAATCTGCCAGATTTGGGATTCTAACTACTGTTAGCCATGTGGGAGTCCAGCACCTTAACCATTGTGTCACTTCCCGGCCTCAGTTAGCCTTCTTTTTTTAAAGAAATATTTTTGTATCTTATTATTTTATGTCAATCACTCCCAGAATTGTTTACAATATTGTCATAGTGATCCTGTCTTGATTTTAAAGCACAGAAATGATACCCTCTTCAATCTCCTGGAAACATTAATGATTTTAGAGTTATCAGTTGTTTCCTCTATTAGAATTGTTTTTTCTGGGATGGGATTTAATCTTGCTCCCCCATGGTAAATTTTAGTTTCTCTTACGAGTGATTTTCCTCAAATGACTGCCAATCCTTGGTTATCTCTTTTCTTGTGTAAATGAGGTTCTAGGTTGAACTGTACTGTTATCTGAAACAGAGTTTCAAGATACCTTCAGACAGCGAAAAAAGCTGCTAATGGAATTTTAAAGTCTTTCTCATCACTTTACACTTTTTACTCTCCACTATGAGAACAAACAGGTCCTATGACAGAGATTAGAGAGGATAAAAAATGATCACTCCTGGCCCAGAAATATTCATTCTTAAGGATGAGCGTAAGCAGTGAGAAACTATCGCTAATAATCTTTGTATAACAGTAAAAACATTCAGTTGCAAGAACCCAAGTGAAATTTTTCTTGCCTTTTTTTTCCCTCAATTATTTAGTGGTAACAGAGGTTTTAGCTTTTTTTTTTCCCTTTATTTTTTTTTCATTTGAGAAAGAAATCAAAAGAGAGAAACAGAGAGCAGCGTGTTCCACAGGGCCTTCAAACCTAGATCTCTCTTCAGCCCTGCACCCAACCAGGTTCACAGGTGCTTCTGTGGGTGTCCAGCTTGCTCAGGTAAACCTGGGACATGAATCCAGAACCTTCCCATGTGGCCTCCTGTATCTTGCAGCAACATCCCTATCTCTTGCATCTCCCTGACTGGACCTCTAGTTGTCTTTATAAATACATGTGGAGAAGAATTCTCCATCTAGGATGACACATTCAAACCTAGGCTCCTGCCCATGGCAAAGGAGTCAAGCAGCTTCCAAATTCTCAGCTGCTCAAGGCAGACATGCAACTGGTTTGCTACAAATCTTGACTTAATTCCCATGTCATGGGCTATATAGGGAAAATATACATTTAAAAGTAATCATTTTTAATTAAAAAATAATTGGAGCAGGGATTCTTCTTGAATTCTCAGGGGAGGACAACTGCATGTGGAGACACACTATGATCGATCCTTGGTGCATTTAGAAAGTTGAGTAGTTGCCTCTGGTATGTGGAATCCACCTTTTTCTCTTTCCTTCTCTGGTGTTAGTGCCTGAAGAGGCCTCTGAGGGGGCTGTAGAATCCTCCACAGTTGCTAGAAAGCCATTGCTTAACCTCATATGACTGTGAATCTGACTTTGCCAAAACGTTCACTAAGACTTCTGTTCTACTGCCATATTTGCCAGTTCTTCATATTTTTGTGGATGCTAATATACCAATAGTGAGGACTCTGTCAAAGCTGTCCTGTGTCTCATAGATATTTTAGTCAAGTAATTATTTCAAGTTTTTTAAAATGAAAAAGTTAATTTCTTTCATGAGAGAGAGACAGGTACACTTGACAGGGTCTTGCCATGCAGTGATATCACATCGGGCCTGCTTCCAGCCTTCTAGCCTTCCAGCCCTCACACAGGTATCTAGTGTCTTTCATCAACCAAGTCCAAATCTGGCCTTTCTAATAGAGCTCCAGAATCTTATAGTGGTACCCTGCTGCCTGTGCTACCATTGCTGGACTATTTTACATTTTCCTCTCAAAACTTGTGAATGGAATAATGATGGACAATCTGACATACAATTCTCAAACACTAACCTAAAACTCCTGATCTCTCCCCTCCCACCCCAAGCTCTCGAGCTCATCAGTATTTTGGGCACACAGTGTCCAGTGTGTTTCAAATTGACTAAGGATCCAAATCCTGGCTGGCCTTGTGGCTTCCAGCTTTGCAGGCTAGCATATCACCACCTTGCTACCACCTATGCCACAAAGGCTGGGCCTTCACTGCTGCTTTGAGAAGTCACAGCAGCTGAGTTGCAAGGTGGATGGGAGAAGTGATCAGCTGGTCTGTTTCAAAAGGAGAGGGGCATAGTAGTCAGAATCATGCTTAATTGGAAAGAAGGCAAGAACACGAGGGAAACCTGACTGGGGAGGAGTGTGGACAACGTGTGAATTCTGTCTCAGAAAATATTCTTGTATCCCTCCTGTCATCGCTCTGGTTTACTCTCTCATGTTCTGTCTAGATAATTAATATTATTTCCTTATTAATCCCATACTCCACCCTCTGTGTTATCTAAAACAGAAGCTCAAGCAGTTAATTTCTCTTCTTAAAGACTTTCAGTGGTAGGGGATCTGCAGATGGTGTTGTGGTTATGTCGCTGGACTCCCACATGGCCAACGACGATTTGAGTCTCGGACCTTGTAGCTTGAAACTCAAACAGGGCATGTGTTTGTGTGTGTGTGTGTGTGTGTGTGTGTGTGTGTGTGTGTGTGTGTGCCAAAGATCTCAGGAGGAGAATGGAGGAGAAGGGATTGCAGCATGGCCATCCACCCTTGGGGGGTGATTTCTCACTTTCCCTCTCACTGTGTCTGTCTCTCTTCCCTCCTGCCCTCTTTGAGCACACTTACTCTAAGGCAAAACTTCTGAAAACAAACACACAAAAAATACCTTCACTGCCTCCTGGTATAAACTACCCATTCCTTGAAAAGGTCTCATTCTATCTTCTTTTGGTATATGTATCAGTGTCTGAAAACTTCTGGTCTACACTGACTAGCTTCAAATATTGACTGGTTACTAATTGCAGGGCACCAAGCATCTCTTGGTTTCTTCTTCCAAAATAATGACAATAATGTTCGCTTTTCATGGGATAGTTACGAGGGTTATTTGAATTAAGACTTGTAAAATACTTAGGGAAAATGGTATATAGTAAGAACTCATTAAAAAAACTACTGATCATTGTTATCATATTATGCTCACCTCCAAGATCACTCCATCCTTCCTATTCAGAAAGTTGCAAGTTTAAGAATTTTCAGACATCTACCAAAAAAGGGAAGGGAACCATGCAGAGAGCATAGAGCTATTGACCACAAACTCTGCAAATTATTCCTTTATGAGTGTGCTGACCCATGGAGTCATCTCTCTGGGTTCTTTACATTTATGGTCAATTATGACTCATCACTCAAGGTCAACAGCAAATGTTTCTTTTATGGTCTTCTTCCCTCCTTTGTATTCAGAGTATTCAGTCTCCCATTATGTTGCTTACCATTCATTCTCCTGTAATGTTAATACTCATTATTGTATTAACTATGGAGGAGGGTCTTCAAAAAGCTCATGGAAAATGTATTCTATAAAAAAACTATCCATGGAGTTTCATTTTTTTTAACACCAAAATAAACTTGTACTTTAATTCCATTTTCCACAAACTTTTCAAAGTACCCTTGTATATATTCATTCTCCAAACTCATGTTTATCAAATTATTAGCTACCTACGTAATTGTCCACTTAAATATTTTAGTTCCTCGAGAACAAGTAAAATTGCCCATTTTCGCCTTTTCAATATCTAGCCAGTGTTTATTATACTTTTTGAATGAGTAGAATACATGAAGTATAGAAAACCAACAATAAGTAGGGATGAACAGGTGAAATCAGACTGATGGGACAGTGAAAGTGGACTGAAACTGCTTACATGTTTGCATTGGCTTTGACTGGGTTCTAAGAGATTGTTGTCCTTCACTGGCCTCTGCTGATTCAGCCAAGGAAGAAATTGACAAAGTGATGGATTTTCATTTCCAAAGGAGGTTAGTGACTTTTACATAAAAATTACTGAGTTATCGATCATTGATAGAAAACCCTCAACAAAAAATTATTTTTTCATATGTGTTTAAGTTAACAATTTTCTTTTCTGTTTCTTCAAGATAGTTTCTCTAAATCAAAATGGCTGAAACTGAAATGCCGGTAATTTGCCAAATTGAAGTGCTTCTGTTTATATACAACAAACAAAGAAACAAACAAACCAAAGGCAAACAATCAGCTCCCTCCTCCCACAAGCACACAAGCAAACAAAAAAGTCAAATCAAACAAACCAAAGCCAAAACCATCAATAGGAAAGGACACAGCAAGTGTCTAAGATCTGTGGCAAGCTCTGTGGGGCTGCTCGAGCCCCATTTTTATTTTAGGAACACGTGGAAGCCGTACGCCGCGACCTGCTGCCCAATCACTTCAGGACTCACCAGTAGGAAGAGGCCTCACTTTTTTCTGGGGTAATGTCCTCTTAACAACTTATTTTGAATGCCAGTTTATTCCATTTTGATCAAGTAATAGTTTTTTTTAAAGGTTTATTCATTTATTACTTCTATGAGAGAGAGAGAGAGAGAGAGAGAGAGAGAAACAGACACAGGCCACACTCACTCCCATGAACACACAGGAATCCCCAACAGGGTCCTCACTGTAATCCACCCAAGTCTCAGCCAGCAAGGACCATGGGAAGTATGTGTATACTCTGCACACTCAGAGAGCTCGCCAGGATCCAAACCCAGTGCCTTTCCCATGTGTGTCCATCTGCATTACTGCTATTCCTCTGCTTGGTCCCTTTGATTAATTATATTATATGTACTGACTTTCTGCCTTTTGAATCTCTTAAACACATTATTTCTCAACTTAGTGAATGCAGAATAATTTATTATAATTATGGGGGGGGGAATTCAACAGATACAATATCTTTAAAAACCAAAATAAAAGCATCAACAAAGAGAAGTCAAATATTATAAAGAACTTTCTTCTCAAACAATTGTTAATAATGTATTTACCCCTATAAAAATGATCTCTGCCCTTAAAAAAAGGGCAGGTCCCATTACTTAGAGGTTAAATTAGCCACAGGACTAACCTCAGTTAGAATACTGGCCCAGTGGCTTGAAAAACACCCAGGGCCCATGCACATGTGTGCCTCCAGTCTCCACAGGATGGAGAAATGGGGGGAAGGAGATCGTGGTATGACCATACACTACTGTGTGTTTGGTGGGGGAGGTGCTGTCTCTCTCTTCCCCTTTCTCACTGTTTTTCTGTCTCTCTCTGGCAAGCACATGTACCCGCTGACAATTACAAAAGAAATGGAATTTATTTGTGATCATGTTCAACATTAAAAAACATCACCAACTACTTTTTGCTGATTTCTTCCCAGCCCAAATTCTTAAGAGCTCCCAATTTGATAATATAACTCTGCCTAAATGACTCAATTGATAACATAATGTACTAGATTAAGGAAAGAAGGAAAAAGAGGCATTTTAAAATACATCTTTCTGGTGTTTCCAATAAAGCTAGACTTTTTTTTTTTTTTTTTTTTTTTTTTTTTTCCACCTTCCTGAGATATGCTATCCTTCCTAGAAACTTTACTGTCATTATAGTACCTGCAGAGTGATACCACTAACAGACCTGGCTGTTTGTTTCTGAGTAAGAACAGCTGTGCAACAGACTGTCTGAACAGTCCCCATTTCAGGATGCGGCTCGGATCTCTGACACCGAGGCAGCATGGCACCAGCTGGCTCTGCGCTCGGTGCATTGCTATTCCTGGATGATTTACCTGTTCTCAGTCCTGTCACCTCACTGTTTCTGCCATCTAATTAAAAACCCATGCTACTAGATCCACTCTGCTACAAATTAGCAATGCTATCTGTGTTCTTTCTGAGCCTAAACTGGCCATTTTTACTTTTATGATACATGATTTATTTTTAAATTCATACAAGATGCTTGATTATTTATTTGTGGTATATTTTAGCTCTCTTGTGGAGTCTCGATCAGAGTAATCCTCTTCTAATGTATTCATATAGCGTGAAGATCTAAATTTCCTAATCAAAATCATGTCAGCAAAAGTAGGGCTGCTCTTATGATAACATTTTAGTCTAGAAAATGATTTTCCTTTAAAAGGGACTCAATGGACATGATGACATAAAAAGAAGCGGCAAAATTACACACAATCAGTTCACATAATCAAAACAGCAATGTTTTGTATTCTGCAAGGATTTCTTTTTTACTGTAATAAATGGAACAAAATAGTCCTTTTGGAATTCTGCAACTGTGTTGCGGCTACATAGGCAATACTACTAGCTTTCTACAGAATTAAGGACAAGCATTTTCAAAACTTTAGAGGAAAAGATCCCATTGAGACATAGTCCCTAAATATACATTTGGATAATATTTCCTCACTAACATTGATGCTCTGCTTTCACTTCCACTTCATTAGGAGCTCACTATTACACCAAGATTAGCCTATTTTTAAAATAGCCCAATTCATGGAAACAGACTATTTAAATGGTTGCATTTTAATCACGACTTTCTAGAAAAGAAATATTAAATTATTCTAATATGTACACTGGAGGTCCTGTGAAGCATTTCTAGGTCCTACAGGAAAAGCTGATCCTGCCTTCTGGGATCTTTCAATGACCTTTGTGTATATTTCTATCAGTGCAGCTTTCCTGGAAGTGTGTGTTGAGTTTCTCAGAGGTATCAGACTTGTGTGGAAATCAGTGTCACGTATTCCGTTCCTTTATAATCACAGAACCTAGTGTGGGCCTGAAATGTAGTAGTTGTTCCCAAAAAGGATTGTTGAGTGAGTTCATGAAAATGGAATGGATAAAAACTAGTGTTTGGATAGACTAAGGTACTAAGTTCATTGCTGTCATAAGATATAAAATTATAGTCATCACTGTATTTACCAAAAAAAAAGAGAAGTAGCTAAGGCAGTTACATGAATAGATGTACATAATCATAATCACAGTTCCACTTTTTAAAATAAAAGAACCTTTTGATTTATAATCACAAATTCATGGATGAAACGAGCTGGTTAGACAACTACTTTCTACTCGATGATTGAATTATCTTTTGGTCTTTTTGACTTTAAAGATTTTACTTACACAGTGCATTTCTTCACTTTTTATTGTGAATTATAGCACACTTTGTGGGAATTTTGGAACCATCACTTTACATATTGCACTGGCTATGCAGTCATGAGCTATGATCATGTTTTCGCCAGTAATGAACTGTGTATACGACAGTGGTGGCAATAGGTTATACCATAATAGTCTAGGTATGCAGGAGGCTACGTCATCCAGGTTTGCGTAAGTACATACTTTGACATTCAAACAATGATGATATCTTCTAAAGATGCAGTTCTCAGAATGGATCTCCCCCATCACGTGACTTATGACTGTATTTGGGATTAGAGGTGGGGTGATAGAAGAGTTAGAGAGTTGGAAAAGTGCTGAAGGTATCTCTCAGTAGCTAACTAGGCTGCTTTATTACTCAAGGAATCCCAGCTTCAACCCAGGACAGATACATATTGTCACAGTTGGTTACAGAAACCTTTCTATGAACCTGGAAGCCATCAAGGAATTTTGAAAAGAATAGAGGAAAATACCATTGGAAAAGATGACTTTTTATTCCAGAGAATAGTCTGCCTAGCTGCTCTTCTCCTTAAAGTTATTTCTTCCTGTTGCAAACTAGAAAGATATCAAGAAAAGAAGACTTCCCCTTCTGTGAAAGCAAACAGTACAGATTCATGGATTGGAACAGAGCAGCCTACAATCGTAATAGGAAGCTTTCAGATTACTTGGTAGCTTTGTTATACTGGCATCATCATAACCAGCTGAAGTGAAAGTTAACTGGGACTCTAGCCAAGACCCAGAGTCAGGAAATGCACAAGAAAGCAAGAATAAAGAACAGCATATTAGTAACCACTTTCTCATGTCATAATAAGTGATGTCTGTGAATATACAAGAGAAACCCAAAGTCCTTTGTTGCTTACAGATTTCAGCATAAAACCCAAGAACTGGGCAATATGATTAAAGAATAAAAAGAAAGGGTACCAGGCCACCTTATGGCCTGGTGGTTAAGGGAGTTGGACCCCACATGTCTGACTGTAAGGCTTCCTGCAGCTTGAAAAACATGCTGGATTCATGCGTGTGCCCCAAATCCCATCAGGATGGAGAAACGGAGAAGTATGATGTGACCACTCTCCAGGCTCCAGTGGGGGATACTTTCTCCATCTCTTTCTCTCCCTCTCTCTCTTCATCTCTCTCTGAGTACATGTGACCTCTGACAAGGAGAAAAAAATAGCCAAAAGACATGGAACAAAGCCCACGACTTTGTATACAATAGCCATTTCTAACTGCTGGTCCCTATAAGGAGTTTGTAACCACACATTTTTTGTGCCCACTATAGCAGACAGTAGTGCTTGCCTTTACATTTTTAAAATTTTTTTCTTAAGGTTGAAAAACACTCTAATTTGCAATTTCAATTCTCATTCATTTTTTAAAAATTATATTTAATTACATTGTGTATCTATTTGTTTAAATATTCTCAATTAGTTGTAGATGAAGGTAGACAACTTGAAAATAAAAAAATACATATGTCTAAGTTAATTATATCCATATAAGAATTACCTTAAGCACAATGCAATTAATTATACAATGTATGTTATATATAAATTCATAATTATGTATATAATTGCCTACATTAATTATGTACACATATTTACTTCCCTGTTAATTTAGGCATTTCTATAATTATAAAAGTTACAAAATCTGTTTGTTCACTAAGAATGCTATTAGTTCTCTGAGCTGATCAGTTTTTTTTTTCCTCTAAATTCTAAAAAAAACCTTTAAATTTTATTAACCATACACAACGAAAGCAGGAAGGCCCAACCAAAATTAGGTGTCACCTTGGAACATCTGTCCAAAACAAAGGGCAAATTATTCACATCTCACACAAGAAAAAGGAAGCACAATGCCCAGAGAGCCTCATTGGCTTTTCGAGGCATCATTGTGCATAAACTTTGATGTGTTTATTTAGAAAGCGTCTCACTACGTTGTAATCCTCCTACCGCGGCCTCCTTAGTAGCTGGGCCGATTGGCATGTGCCACGATTTCCAGCCTGTAGGTTGGACCAGGCACTGAGCTAGCCTCCCATGTGGTCTCAGCTTGCTCAGTAGCAATGTCTACCAGGATGTGCCACCACAGCTGGGCCTGTGTATACGTTGAATACTATTCTGACCTATACATTGGCGACATAAAGTGCTACTGTCATGATAGGAGCCCAGTATCAGGTTTAAGTTGCAGAAAGCCCTTTTCTCTTGGCCTATGTGTTCTGGTTAAACCCGTGGTATTAGATATATCAGTGGTGGGAAGCATCGCATGAAGCTTTCTGTCAAGCCCCACTAGGCACATCAAAACACAAACGAGGGTTCTGAAACAAGGGCATTCCTTTTACAGTGGAGACTTTGAAAAAATTATGTAGAAATATGTACTTGTGGGAGTCTCGTAGTAGAGATGTCCTAGCTGGTTGGTCAGACTGACTGTGACAGAACTGGCCGTCTAAGAAGGCCTGGCCTATAACCATTGTTCATTCCAGTTGGAGAACCTTGCCACTCATTCTTTCACCACTAGTTTGACACAAAGACAATTTTTGAAAAATTTGAATATACTAGATAAAGTCTTATGAAAATTGTGGATTTTGTAAATAAAAAATACATTAGTCATTTCATATGCTTCTAACTAACAGAAAAATAATAACTCACATCAGTTCAGTGCCTAGTGCATGACCAAGACATCATTCTTTCCTCCTCTTCTCTCTTCTTCCTACTTTCTTTCTTGCTGGGAGCCGTACCCCAGCTGGGGTAGGTGCACAGGAAGGCGACGCGGGTGAACAGGAATCAGACTGAGACCTCACGCCCCTTTAGCATGTTCTCAGCCGACTGCAGCCAGAGTAAACTCCAGACTGCAGCCCTGATGGCCAGAAGTCATGCGTATTTATTATAGAAGGAGTTTTTACAGTAGTGGGATGGGTGAGGGGAAGTAAGTGAAACATTTTGCTCTAAAAGGTAAGGCATTCAAAGTATAGGAACAATAATCATAAAACATGACATCTGTTTTGTTTAGGTATAAACAGTCATAATTTTTAGAATGAGAAAGTCCATTTTTCGGGTGCATTCTCTTCTTTGATCTTGATTACCGGGGAGGGTCTTTGGATGAGAGGGCTCCCAGGAATCTTGACCACTTCAGTCAGACCAGCTTGATCACTTTAGTCCCAGATTGGCCTCAGGTCAGCTTTTTGAGAACTTTAGCTTCAGGCTAGGGTGGTAGCAGTTACAGGAGCCTAGAAATAAATCCTGTCTGGCTTAGTAAAGACAAGGTTAGTATATACTAAAGTGAAATACTTATGTTATCTCTGGGGTAGTCTACAACTAAGAGGGTGAGTGTACATAGGGAAGGAATGTGATCTTGTGAGTAGCTGAAGGTCGCTGTGTACTTGGGACCCTCTACATGCTGCTAATGACTGTGGCTTGGGGAATGGCAATCTTCCCTTGTCCTGAGAGTAAGGGTGGCTTATGGTCTTTGGGGTAACAGCACCTCGTGGATGAGTCCCTGAGCCTCTCCCGGCTACTGAGATCATTTCGCCCATTAGTAGCTTTAACTTAAACCTTTCTAATGCTTATCTATGTAATCCCCAGTAGGAGAAGTGAGTGTAGCATTCTCTGTTGACATTTTCTAGGAGGGTAGGGTGAGTCTATTGGGAGGAACTCCTGTTCGCAGCCACCGCCCTACGCAGCTGCCACCTTAGTGGATCCGCATTCTTTCAGGATTATTGTAAAAGTTATAGTAAGGCTGGGGGTGCCTTTATGGGATACCGGGGTATGGCAATAAGGCCCATGGCAGAGAAATTGAGTGCAGGACAGTACAGCGACACAATACGTGAGATCCAGAACCCGTAAAACTGTTGACCTTGTAACCAGTTCTCCTCAGCCGAGTCCTTGCTGTAGGCACGAGGGGCAGTTCTTTCATACTCAGCTTGTGTTAACTGCATGGTTCCAGCACTTTCTTTTCTTTCTCCCTCTTTCCCTTTCTTTCTTTCCGTTTTTACAATGTGCTCTTTCTCCCACTGTATGATTTGATACCCTTTTTTCCCTTCTATTCTTAGACATATTGGAAGTTTTGCAGTATAGACTGCCTTTGTGGTTTTGAAAAAAAATTGTGTGGAAATCATAACTGGTCCCACTATCAAATGACCAGCTTACAAATGGGTTTAAAATTTTTTTTAATTGCTCTGCAATTATATGCAGCATACATCATTGAATGTAATGTTAGAAAACTGCAGGCAGTAAAATAAAATGCTTACAAATTAGTAAATAAGGTTTGCTGGGGTCGAGGATAATTTTAGCCAAACTACAAACATTAATGGTTTCATTGGAAGCATGCCTAACTTTTGAGCCATTTTTCCTTTTTATAGTTAAGGTACCCAAAAGACAAAATCACAGCACTTGATATGTAGAATTACTACTGAATAAACTTTCGTACCACGAAAAAAACACATCAGGTGTTTGGACAGAATTGTGGGGGAGCACTGCCCTTGTCATCTGGTAAATTATAGAAGGGCGTATGCAGCTCGAGAGTTAAGAAATATTTCTTTTTCTTTTTTTTTGGAGAGGTTTTCGCTATAGGGCGCGTGCGCTCGCCAGACAGACAGAGAGACATAGAGACAGAAAGCGAGAAATCACCCCCCAGGGGGGATGGTCACGCCGCAATCCCTTCTCCTCCATTCTCCTCTCGGGATCTTGGGCACGCACGCACACGCGCCCGGCGTGAGTTCTAAGCCACCGGGTCCGGGACGCGAACCGCGGTCGACTACGTGGGAGTCCAGCGACATAGCCATTACGCTAACTGCTGGTTCCCAAGAAATATTTCTTTTAAAGAGAGGACAGTAAATTTAAGTACACGGGGCAAAATTGTACTTTTTTTTCCCTTCACGAATGATATAACGAGCTCAGTCCAATGATCTTGAATTTAACATCCTTGGAAACCATTCATCTTCAGAGGCTACTTTACACTACCTTATTTACTATAATAATTGAAGCAATGACTGCAACTAATAAAATAATCATTTAAAATATCTTTTAAGGAATTGAGCCTAGATATGACCTTTTAATTTTCTTATTTTTTATCATAAGACTTCAAAACATAGACTTATAGAAGAACAAAAGGACCTTACAGTGAAGCTAATTCACATCCTCTTATTTTATATTTGAAAATATTGAAGCCCAGAGAGAGTGACTTGTGGATGGTGCCAGTCATGGAACCTGGTCTCATGCTCCTGTGTCCTTGGACCCTACTGCCTTATACTCCTGAAGCAAGTTGAGGAACATTTAGCAGTCAGCGGTGGGGACCACTCGAAAGTAGTTTGCCAGGTGCTTTGGTAAGTAGAGCTGCTGTGTGTAAAGCAGTAAGAACTCCATGTCCTAAATAATTACTGCTTGAGAGTAACACAAAGATCGACTCATTTGCGGTGAAACATCACATGTAAGCAGATTGCTCGAATATTATTATTTTTAAAGCAAATACAGGCTGATATCTAACTACAGCACAGATAGCTTAACAAACATATTGAAGAGCAGAGAAGAAAAAAGGACTTCGGAACAATGAACGTAGAGAATATAATTATTTTGAACATGTTCCCACATTCCTTCAACTACAAATCACTTGATAAAAGTGACCTAAAAAAATTTTTTTTGGTGCTATCTAAACTCCCAACCATGTCATTTTAACTAACAGAAATGCAACCTATTCGTACTTTTTTTCCTTCTGCATCCGTTTCAATTCCTTTTTATATACTTGCTTTTATCTCGGTGTCAGATTGTCTCTAAATGATAGATTGTAATCTTAGCTATGGAAAAAAAATGAAACCTACAAAAAGGATGGATTTGATTTTAAGAGATGCGGGCTAGTTAGGTGGCAGCTAGAGAGGGATGAAGCACTAGGAAGCCTTAGCATCGTGCACATTTCACATTAACCCTTGGCCCCATGTGTGTGACGTATTTGGTAAGAAACTTATTTGCTGCATTTTAAAAAATTATTTAAAAAGTTCTTCCTTCTGGCCTCACATCTGTGATCTGGCTAACTGAAAGGCATAGCAAGACCCTTTAGAGGTCTCTCCTACTCATGAAATAAATTAACGAACACACTTTTTTTTTTTTTTTTCTTTTTTTGGAGAGGTTTTTGCTATAGGGCGCGTGCGCTCGCCAGACAGACAGAGAGAGACAGAGAGATAGAAAGCAGGAAATCACCCCCCAGGGGGGATGGCCACGCCGCAATCCCTTCTCCTCCATTCTCCTCTCGGGATCTTGGGCACGCACGCACACGCGCCTGGCGTGAGTTTAAGCTGCCGGGTCCGGGACTCGAACCGCGGTCAACTACGTGGGAGTCCAGCGACATAGCCATTACGCTAACTGCTGGTCCCAACGAACACACTTTTGAAAAGTGTTTTCTTCTTTGGTCTCTGAGGATAAACCAAAAACCTCTGGCAATTTTTAAGTCAGGATATGGATTACATTCTCATACATTCTATTTCTTTCACTTTAAGTATAGGTAAAGCAGTCATGTATTTCATGGCTTTTTATAGAGAGAATTTGCTAATGTTGTATGTTATCAATGTTGAGCAACATCAATGAGGAATGACTAAAACGTTGATGGAACTTCTGGTCTAGTGGAGGAGGTAGGTAGTGTAGAGATAATTACACGCAACAGACCTTATGGGAGGGTGTAGTAACAACACTAGTGGGGCCGGCAAGTGGCATGATGGTAAAGGTGCTGGACTCCCACAGGGCTGACTGCCATTCGGTCCCAAACCTGGCAGCTTGAAACTCATGCTGGGCATATGTGCCTGACTGCCCAGAATCCTAGGAGGAGGAGAGAGGAAAAGGGGTTGCAACATTGCCACTCCCCACACCGGGCGTAGGGTGATTTCTCACTTTTCCTCTCACTGTCTCTCTCAGTCTCTCTCTCTCTCTGTCTGGCAAGCACATGCACCCTACAGCAAATGTTAAAAAAAAAAAAAAAAAAGGAAAAGAAAAGAAAAAAAGAAGAGAAGAAAGAAAGAAAAGAAACAGCACCAGAGGGAATCAAGTTGTGACTTCAGTAAAGCAGGAACTGTGTTGAAAACATGCTTTGGTTTCACTGAAAAGAGCATACCATCTACATGGAGTTAAAGTTCTGTGCATAGAAAAATGATTCTATGATTCTCATTTAATAAATCAGACAGGCATCAAGCTTTCCAAATCTTATTGATGATGTATAAAATGTATTTGAAAAATAGCCAAATCTAGAGGGGAAATGCAGGGCAAACAAAATCATTCACATAATTTATCTTGATGAAGATTCAAAAAGCATATTTAGAGAATGAATCTAACTTCACATGTGACTGGTTCAGTGTCACATGGGTTTAAAAGAAAGATGGTCTGAGGCACAAGAGTAGTTAGGGTCACTCTCGAATTCTGCTGGACAAGGTTTCTCAGAACAGTTTCATGTTAAGTTTTGTTTCAGAATATCACACTGAAATGTTAGGTATACATATTAATACAGAGTCATGTTCAAACTTAAGTAAAGAAAATATTCGTAGTAATTTCGTATCAATGATGTCGTTTTTACTGTGTGAGTAAATCATTAAGAATGACCATTTCACCCTGGGAGTGTCCCTGGAGTGTAGCTGGTAGCAGTAACTGAGGTCAAGCACTACTCCGACCACCTTATCTGTATTAACTGATTTACTCTCGCGAAGTTGCAGTGAGTACGTACTAATACCAACTCTATGTTAAAGATAAGAAAAATGAAGCTGGAGAAGCGGAACGCTTTCCCCAAGGTCACATACCAGTAAGTGGTGAAACTTCAACCATCCCTTTAAGGAGTCACTTTGAAAGGGATATAGTTCATCTCTGCGTCAATCTCAAATTCAGGAATAAAATTTCGTGTTCAGACCTCTACAGATCTATTAATAACAACAGGCCTATCTATTCAGAGAACATTTTGAATAAACCTTCCTTATTCTAGACACTGCTTGTATTAGAAAACGTTGGATTTAAAGCCAGCCAGTGTCATAGCGGTTACGGTGATTGGTTCCCACATGGCCAAGTGTGTCAGTTCCAGATCTTGGACCAGGTGGCTTAAAAAACATGTCAGCTGCATGTGTGTGTGTGTGTGTGTCCAAAATTTTGAAAGGAGAAATGCAGGAGAAGGGATTGGCATGACCATCTCCCATGTGGCGGGGGTGCTTTTTCACTTTCCCTCTCTGGTTCTCTTTGGCAAGTGCATAAGCCTTCCAGCTCCTGGATTTAATTCTCTGGGGCTCATATAACCCCATTTAAACCTGACTTTTTGTAACCAATGCCTATAGTCATGAGACATGTACTACTGGACATACCATGAAAATAAAAATTGAAAGGGCAGTTGATATAATATTTTCCTTTTAAAACTTACCTAACATGAATCTAGTGTATCAGTTTACAAGGCACAAATGTCTGTCTGTGATAACTTAACACTTTTTTCTTTTACTACATGCTAATTTGCTCTAATATCTTGTTTCATGTATTCTTTTACTCTCTTTTCATCTCTTCACCAGTGTTTCTCTTGTCTTTCTCTCTCTTTCTTTTCTTTTTTTTATAGCTTTTTGCCACAGGGCACGTGAGCTTGGTGGAGAGAGACAGAGAGAGGGAAAGTGAAAAATCACCCTCGGGAGGCAGGGGTAGAGAATGGCCATGGCACAATCCCTTTTCCTCCATTTTCTCAGGATTTGGGGCATGCATGCACATGCATCTGGCATG
Source organism: Tupaia tana (assembly GCA_026018925.1). Classification (NCBI taxonomy): domain Eukaryota; kingdom Metazoa; phylum Chordata; class Mammalia; order Scandentia; family Tupaiidae; genus Tupaia; species Tupaia tana. The sequence continues at coordinate 196,903,170 of JAKSZU010000001.1, read as the reverse complement.
ATTTTCAAGCCTCCAGGTCTGGGACTCGAACTATGATAGGGCATATGGGAGTCCAGCACCTTAACCACCACACCACCTACTCTCCATTCTTGCTTTTTTCTATATTTCAGACTCCTTGGTGAGAATTTAGTCTATAAGTTCCAAATGGGTAGTTCTTTCTATACTCCTAGCTCAGAATATACTCTCTATTCTGGGTCACTGCTGTTGCTTATGGTTAAGAGTTCTGTCTCTGAGCTGAGGGGAGACATAAGTAAGGAGAAGGCAGAATGATGTTTCAAAGATGGGAACATACTCTCCTGGCTGCCACCAGCTGACAAATCTCTGTCCATGGTTCTTACTCCACATCCCCGGCTTCTAGGGAAAATGCAATTCTTTAACTTGTGCTCTAAAGTGTTAAAGTACTTTTACTATAATTCTGACCTCCCACACAATGACACCAAACATTTTGATGACATTTTGTTTCCTCATCGTCTGGCCAGAGAAGTTGTAACAAGTGTCTCTTTGATAATCGGGTGAGACCAACCCATCAGAAAACTCTTAAGATTTCATTCTGACAATCAGACCTAGAATCTTATTAACTTTCTTTCATTCTTCCTTTCTTTCATTTTCTTTTTTCCTTTCTTTTTTTCCTTTCGTTCTTTTTCTTTTTTTCTGTTCACTCTCTTTTTCTTTCTTTCTTTCTTTCTTTCTTTCTTTCTTTCTTTCTTTCTTTCTTTCTTTTTTCTCTTTCTTTTTCTTTCTTCTTTCCTTCTTCCTCTTTTTTTTGTAGACTTTTTTGGTAAAAAGTAACCAGTTAGGGGTTGGCCAGGCATGATAATCTGTAGGAGACTGAAGCATCAAAGAAGGAAGAAGTTCAAGTATTTCTACACCCCCCCCCCCCCCAATCAATATGCCACAATTCTAGCAATGGTTGTGTTCCTCCACAGCTTTCATTTTTCTCTACACTCTAGTAACACTGTTTCTTCCCCCAGCCTGCAGGCCTAAAATACTACTGGTTTCCCATTGTTGCCAATACCTATGTGCCTCAGATTCCAAGGTGGTTCCATTAGTTCTGTCAACAACTATGTAAAATATCTCTTAATTAAAGTTTCAAATTCCCAGCTAAGTGTGCCATCTGTTTCTTTCCAGGTCCCTTACTATCATATGACATATTTTAAAATCCTTAACTTTTCCTAGTGACTGTCCTGTAGCTAAAGCCTCAGTGAGCACATGGTCGGAGCTCCAAGCTGGAGCTGAAGCAGTATTGAAGCAACCATTGCCTAGTGCATAGCGGTGAGGGCCAGTGTTGCAGCCCGAGATGTGTCATTTCTGTATTCAGTTCATACTGTACTTTTATTTATATGGGTCCACTCTTGGGGCTACGTTTTGTATCAAATATAATATTTTTATTTGTAATTGACAAAAAATATTCACTTAAGTAGGCCTATGTTTTTTTTAAAGCCACTAGGACTGAGATTTGAACCATAGTTAATCATATAGGATCTGGATCTCTTAACCACTAGGCTATGGGGCCAACTTGAGGCCTAAATATTAAAGAAAGTATATTATTTCTTGTACTGTAAAATCCAAAAGTAGAAAAGACTTTAGTCATAGTTTCATTAGAGTAAAAATTCTATTATTGTATCTTTTCTGTTCAGTCCTCATGTTGACTTCATTATCATAATAGTTTTTCTCATGGTTCCAAGATGACTTCCAGGACCAACCTAGACTGCAGACTTCTTCATTTACACAGGAAATAACCCTCAGCTACTCACCTCTATCATATTCCTGTCCTATGCTTTATGATGTATAAATGAACAACAACAGATATTTTTTAAATTAGACAGAGACAAAGAGCTTATGTAAATTGCAGAAAAAGATCTAAGTTCTGAATAGTTTAATACAAAATAGAGGTTTTAATATTTCTTTAAGTATTAAGTGATAGGAATATATATTCACAGACTTGACTGTATTTGATCAGGAGAAAATGGCTTAAAATTTCTTCAATTTGTGCTAACCCACATTCATCATTTTTTCCTTACAATTAGCCCTCAAACCAAAGTCATCATGTTCACAACATCATTATTAAATATATTTAGTACATGCTTTCATGATAATAACCATGTATCAAGCTTTTAGCTATTAAACAAATAGGTATGAAATTCAATCTATAGGTCAAATACTACTAGAAAATATAGAAAGATGCCAAGAGACTGAAAATAAGATATTGTGCAGAAAATGCCTCCACATCTTCAACTGGACAGCTTCCTATCTACCACCTAACACGGGTCAAGATAAGTGAGTTAGATTTGTTCAAAATGGGCATTTCAATTTGTTTTCTAAAGTGTGTTCCAAATAACTGTAATTTTAAGCTATGATAGAAAGGTTACCTGGCACAATAAAATAAAGAAATGATGGGTTAAGTGCTGGGTTCAAAATTTGTCTTTATGCTTGGTTTTCTCAGAACATTTAATATGAAAGTAAGTGTTGCAAATGATTAAGAGGATTGGTATGGTACTCTCTTCTTCTTGAACATATTTTTAAAATGGAAACCTCCCTGAGACTACTGTTTGAAGAAGTGTACTTAAATAAAATAAATGGTTGACTTACTGACATCTGAGTTTGGTTATCCTGTACTTACATTTAGAATTTATAAATGTCTTCATAGTTGGAAAATTATTTATTTATTCAGTGGAAATTTAAGATCGCTTACTTTCTTCCCTTATGTGATACATCAGAAGAGATCAGGCAGGAGTTCCATAAACTTTTAGGCATAATTATCTCTAATAAAACCACATCCATCTATTGATGTATTGACAGTGTCCTATTATGCTTGGGGCACTCTATTAAAAGTCCTAAGGGCCTCATATTAGGATCAGAAAGAACAGACCAACATAAAATATAATTAAATCTACCAGATACCACATGCTAAGTGACAGGTGTTCAAGTTAGGGGTCATCACCAATGACTAAGAAAGTGAGAAAAAGCTTTTAGAAAAATGTGAGAGTTAAACTGAACTTTGAAGAATGAAAGGGGCTTGTAAGAGGACTGGGTGAGAAGGGCACTTTGGGATGATAAGAGAAATGTTTCTCAGAGAAACAGAATGATTTTTCTGAATTATAGAGATTGTCTTTAGCTACCAAACTAAAAATTAGCTTTTTTTTTTCATTCACAAAGCAGATTAAACATCTCTGTCTTTATAAAAGATGTAAAGATGTAAAGACCAAGATCTGAGGTCGGATATCACCTACTATTTAGAGTTCATTATTCCAGGAAGGGTTTTGAAACATGTATCTGACTTTGGAAATAAGAAAAGTAATAGTACTTTGAGCTATTTTGGACCATGCCAAATCTAAATGACTATTGGAAATCTAATAAGAGCTGAACTACTTGTTACAGAAAGTACCTCTTATTGTCATCTAATTTCAGGGTTATTGACTTGGGATAGTGGAAAATCATGAAGACCAAAAAATTGTAGATTCTGCAATTTCCCTCCTTTTTGCAATTTTTCTTGTTTCCTTCCACAGCTACCTTTTCATTTTAAAGAAATACATGTCCTTCCTTTCCAGTAGCAAAGATAAAAACCTTTACAATTTCTCCCAAATTAAAACTTTTTTTTGTCAGTTATGCTGGTTCCAACTAAAACAAACAACAACAACAAAAAAACTTATTAAGTAAGCCAGAATAATTTATTTTCCATCTTAGCAGTCATACAGAATATTGGGTCCTTTGAATCATAGTTGTTTCTGACAATTTTATTGTTTCATAAGCACTCCACCAGAGTTAAGGTACTTTAAATTACCAATCACTTTCAATCTCTTTTTTTCTAGTTGGCCATTTTGATTATTTAATAATAAAAGCTGTTGACCCTAAACATTGAAGTCATGTTCCAGTGGTTCAATCTTCGTTTTGGTGAATGACAACATATAAATGAAATAACAGAGTTATCACTTAGCTTAAAATCTAAGTCATTAATTAGAAATTACCAAACTGAGCTATCACTAATACTATTAAACACATCTTTATTAAACATGTACAAAGCCCAAAGAACCATTAAAATTATAGCAGGGGGCCCAAAGATGGTTAAGCAAATCATAGACCATATTTTTAAAGATTTTAACAGCATGGATCAAGTAATAGCCAAGCAGTGATGGATCAATACACATATGCTAAACTACATTCAGGAATAAACTGAGAAAACCAAGTAGGGAGAGAGAAAAACTAAGGCTACTGCTCAAAAAATAAATCATGTAATAAAAAAGAATTCAAGTTCTATAACAAATAATGGGACCTGGGGAGAAAGAGGTTAAAAGCTGGGTATATTCAGAACAGAAACAGAAGAAAGTAAAGGGCTTCAGAGAATTAGCAGGGCCAGACATGGCATGGTGGTTAAGGCAACTGGATCCCACATAGTCAACAGTAAGGTTCAGGTTTCAAACCCAGTGGTTTGAAAAACATGCTGGGCATGTGTATGTGTATGCCCAAAATTCTATAAGGAGGAAGACATTGAGGAGGATTGTGACATGGCCATTCTCCATGGGAGAGCGCTTTCTAACTGTCCATCTCTATAAGTGTCTGTCTCTGGCAAGCACACTCACAGCAAAAATAGAAGAAGTAGAGAAAAAGACAAAACAAACAAAAAAACACAGATGGTGAGCAACTTCATTTGGATTGTCTCATGAATTACCAGGGGACTGTGGGAGCTAAGGCTGGAAGGTAGGTTGGGATAACCTTGAAGTGCCCTAGGAAAGAAAGCGTGGAAATTTGGTCTTGTTTCAGTTGGCAATGGGAAGAGTATGTCTTAGGAAATTTTATTACTGACATATAGATTGAAGTTAAGTGAGGATAAAATTGAAGTTAGGTTACCACATAAGGGATACTACTCGAATTTGGGAATGTACCCTGCAGCCTGTGTTAGGCGACTCCTAAGGTAAAATAAAATTACTCAGGTCAAACATAAGAAGACATTTGAATCCAACAAGAAATTTTAATGAACCCTTGATTTATTTTTCCTTATTTCAGATGTAAAATTTTCTCTAATGTGTAGTTTAAAAAGTATACATTGGCCCTCCATGTCTGCAAGTTCTACATCTGTGGATTCAATAAACCAGATCAAAAATATTGAGAAATAAATAAATTAATAAGAACAGTACAGTAGAAAAATAATACACATTAAGAATACATCATAACAACTGTTGGGCCAGCATGTGATGTAGTGGTTAAAGTGCTGGATGCCACATAGCTGACTCTCTGGTTTGAGTCCCAGGGCCAGCAGATGACATGGTGGTTAAGGTGCTAAACTCTCACATGATTGATCATGGTTTGAGTCCTAAACCTGGTGACTTGCTTTTTCATTTTCCCTCTGGTAAGCACACACGCCCTATAGCAAATTAAATAATAATAATACTTTTAAAAAGGCAGAAAAATACTAGGGGTAAATGTGCATACATGCCTGAAATCATAAGATGAGAATAGCGGAGAAGGGATTACAGTGTGGCCATTCACCCTGGGTGGGAGGACTACAGGTGTGATTTTTACTTTCCTTCCCTTTCTGTTTCTTCTTGTCTTTCTCTGGCAAGCATATCTATGGCAAAAATCAATCTTAAAAAAATGGTACAATATAACAACTGCTTTTATAGCATTTATAATGTGTTAAGTATTTTCAGTATTCTAGATATGATTTACACTAGGCTATTTTACATAAGACACTTGATAATCCTCAGATTTTGGCATCCTGAAGGATGCCAAATAATCCCCTGTGAATACTGTTATTAATAACAATAATATTTTCTTATAAGTTATAATACTTCAACATTTACAGTGATTTTCATATGAGTAGGCTATGGATAAATAAATAGAATTCGGTCCCTCAATTGAAATCATTCCCCTGCTCCTGAGTCCTGCCTTACCCAAATTTAACATTGCTCTTCATCTGCTTTTCCTTTTCCTCCAGTATTTCTCTATTTGTGACAGAACCTTTTAACATTTTAAAAGTTATTTGATTTTTTTAGCACATGTATGAATGCAGTCCATTTTCCTATATAAAACCATGTATTTTTTTGAATCACCATTGTCCACCACTCTTTCAATCAATTCACTCTCTCTCTTGCTCCATTTCTCTACTTCTCCATTTCTCTCATACACAGATAGGGTAAGGTTTAAAATACATTCAATTATTTTATAGTTTTTTGATTGTTTTATTTTCCAGAGGCCATGTGCACTCGCCAGAGAGAGACAAAGACAAAGAGAAAGAAGAGGGAAAAAGCACACCCCAATGGGGCATAGTTATGCTGCAATCTCTTTTCTTTTTCTCCCTCCTGTCTATATTTTCAGCATGCATGATTTTCAAGGTTCTGGAACTGGAACGATGTCATTGATCTCGTGGGTTGGTCTCAATGAAATCCCTTAATCATCTGGTAAAATCAGCCCCTTTTGTACTTTCTAACCAATAAATTACTGTCAATCTGCTTTACTGTTTTTTTGGACCATAATTCATTGCTTTTGCATTAATTTTTATAAATAGCTTAAGAACAATTTTTTTAATGACGTGTTTTATGTGATTTTTTAAACCATTCTAATGTATACATAAACCTAGCACAGTATAGTGAGCTATATTTTTCTTCTGACATTTTAAAAATATAAGGTTGTTTGATGAAATGCAGGCTGTTCATTTAAATGTAATTTTCAGATAAACAGCAAACAGTTGTTTCCTACAAGTATGTCCTAGAAATTGCATGGGACATACATACTTATCCTAAAATTTTTTTACTATTTGTGCATATCTAAAATTCAAATTTAACTGTTAGAATAGACAACCCTTTATATAATTTAAAGACAAAATATTGGGTCATCATGAAAGTCATACATATTTTTCTATGCAAAAATGTGTCATGACTTTCCTGATGACCCAATAGATATTCTCCTTCACTGAGAGTTTTTTTAGGTCTAAGTAGATGAGTTCACTAATAAATTGTTACAGGTATTTGGCAGGAATCCACCAATTGATCAGAGCACATGAACACAATTTTCCAAGCAGCTCAGCCAATGCAAATAGTTCTTGATATCACTTAATAATAAAGGAATTGTAATCTTCTTAAGATAAATCAAATCTCACTAAATAATGGTCATCATTTCTTGAGGTGAAATATGATGGTGGCAATTCTATTCAGCTCCCTAAAGCCCTTTAGAGAATTTTAGTATCTTCCCTAACTTCTAGGAGTCAGTAATTCAGGTGGCATGGTGGGTAAGGTTGCTGGACTCCTTCATGGCAGACCACAGTTCAAGTCCCAGACCTGGTGGCTTGCTCTCTTACTTCCCCTCTCTCATTCATGCTCTGTCTCTCGCTGGTCAAAGTTAAAAGTAAGTAAGTAAATAAAGGTAAATAAAGTAATTCTTTAGCAATTTTTTAAAAAAAGTTATTTGTTACTTTTAGCTAGTTAGATCTGGAACTCTATTGGAGCTTTCCCTAGTATAAGGGGCATAAAAATGACAATTAAGTAGTGGAGTGTATGTTTGTGTGTGTTTTAAGAGAGATTTTTGCTATAGGGCACATATACTCGCTGAAGAGACAGAGAAAGAGATAGAGACAGAAAGCAAGAAATCACTCCCCATGGGTGATGGCCATGCTGCAATCCCTTCTCCTTTGTTTTCCTCTTGGGATCCTGGGCACACATGGACTTACACTTGGCATGAGTTTCAAGCCACTGGTCTGGGACTACGTCGACTATGTGGGAGTCCAGTAATGTAATCATTATGCCATCTGCTAGTCCCACAGTTAGGTAATTTTATCAACATAAATTCATCTTTATGTATCTCATTACTCCCAATATAAATTGATCTAAATTTTCCTTTGAGAGATAAGTGTGCCATCATATTATATTATAAAAAGTACTATAAATTATGAAAATACTCTAGATTGAGGTCTACTTTTGTAAAGATAGACTTTCTCTGAGTAAAACTAAATACCTGAACATTGTATATAAAACAAACATAATACATTTATTAATCTGATACAATACCATTTGTCTATTTTGAGGATTATTGACTGTGCTTTGGGGGTCTTATTTAAGAAGTCTTTGCCTACTCAGTGTTTCTTAGAGTTTCCTCGGTGTTTTCCAGCAGTCATTTTTTAGTTTGAGGTCTTAGGTTTAGATCTTTGATCCACTTTTAGTTGATTTTTGTCAATGGTGAGAGGTAGGGGTTCAGATTCATCTTTCTGCAGATGGATATCCAGTTTTTCCAGTACCATTTGCTAAAGAGGTTTTCCTTTCCCCACTGGATTGATTGGTACCCTTTGTCAAAAATCAGTTGACTCTATGGAAGTTTATTTTTGCTGTCTCTATTCTATTCCATTGGTCCATCTATCTGTTTCTGTGTCAATACCACGCTGTTTTGATTATCACAGCTTTGTAGTATATTTTCAGGTCAGGGAGTGGATGCTGCCCACTCTACTCTTCTTGTGCAGGGTTACTTGGCAATACAAGGTCTTTCATGATTCCAGACAAATTGTATGATTGTCTTTTATAGATCTGTGAAGAATGTCTCTGGCACTTTGATTGGGATTGTGTTAAATATATAGATCAATTTGGATAGAATTGCCATTTTGATTATATTAATTCTTCCAACCCAGGAACATGGGATGTCCTTCCACTTTTTTGTGTCAGTTTCAATTTTTTTTTTTTTTTTTTTTTTTTTTTAGATTCTTATACTTTTCCTTGAGGAGGTCTTTAACTTCTTTGGTTAGATTTATTCCTAGGTATCTTACTTTTTGTGGCTATGGTAAATAGAATTACTTTTTTCAGTTCTATCTTAGTCTTCCTGCTGTTCGTATATAGAAATGCTATAGATTTCTGTATGTTGATTTTGTATCCCTCAACTTTACTGTATTCCTTTATTACTTCCAGGAGTTTTTTTCATGGATACCATTGGGTCTTCTATGTAAACAATCATGTCATCTGCAAATAAAGATAATTTCACCTCTTTTCCTATTTGAGTGCCTTTTATTTTATTCTCTTTTCTGTTTGTGTTGGCAAGGACTTCCAGTACTATATTGAAAAGGAGTGGAAAAGGTGGGCACCCTTGTCTCATACCAGTTTTTAGAGGAAAGGCTTTCAGTTTTTTCCCATTCAGGATGATTTTAGATATGGATTTTTCATAGATAGCTTTTATTGTGTTGAGGAATGACCCTTCTATGCCAATTTTGTTGAGACCCTTGACCATGAATGAGTGTTGTACCTTATCAAATGCTTTTTCTGCATCAATTGATACAATCACATGATTTTTAATCTTTCTTTCTGTTAATTTATGGTTTTACGTATGTTGAAACAACCTTGCATCCCTGGAATAAAGGCTACCTGGTCATGATGATGTATAGTCTTTTTTATATGTTGTTGTATACGATTTGCTAGTATCTTATGGAGAATTTTTGCTTTTATATTCATCAGATATATTGGTCTATAGTTTTCCTTCCTTGTCCTATCCTTGTCTGTTCTAAGGATAAGGGTTATGGAGGCTTTATAGGATGAATTTGGGAGAGTTTCACACGTTTGGATCTTTATAAATAACTTGAGCAGAGCCAAGGACATGGTAATCAGTGTCAATATACAGCCCTCAGAATGGGAGAATGTTTTTGTAAATTATGCATCAGATAAGGGACTGATAACCAGAATACACAGGGAACTCAAGCAGCTGTCCCAAAAAAAGATGATCAACCCTGTTAAAAGATGGGAGAATGAGTTGGAAAAAAACGACTCTCTAAGGAAGACATATGAATAGCCAAAAGGCATATGAACAAATGCTCAACATCTCTCATTATAAGAGAGATGTAGATCAAAACCACAATGAGATACCACTGTACCCCATCAGAATGACTAAGATTGAAAAACAAAAAAAGATAAGGGCTGGCGGGGGTGTGATAAACGGGGAACTCTCCTACACTGCTGGTGGGAATGTAAATTGGTACAGCCACTATGGAGAAAAATATGGAGATTCTTCAAAGATCTACAAATAGAACTACCATATGATGCAGCATTCCCACTCCTTGGTATCTACCCAAAGGACAGAAGAATCCTTAGTTGGAGAAGCGCTTGCACATTGATGTTTATTGCAGCATTATTCATAATTACTAATACATAGAACTAACCCAAATGTCCACGAACAGGTGAATAGATTAAAAAAATGTGGCACATATACTCTATGGAATATTACTCAGCCATAAAAAACAAGACCTTGGCTTTTGACCAAAAGTGGATGGATATGTATGATTTACTGCTGAATGAAGCAAACCAGGCTATGAAGGAGAGACAATGAATGTCTCCACTTAATATATACCAACTGTCCGCACCCTATAGCCGAAACTGAATGACTAGAGGATATAGAAACATAGAAAATGGTTATAAATATCAGATATAGTGTGGGAAGAGGGTGGGTGAAGGAGGAGAGTTAAGGAAGGACATTAAAGAGAAAAATAGAGAGGCAAGGCATTTATGAGACAAAGAAATGGGTTATGATCTGTTGAAGGTAATGTGTATAGCATTCTCTACTGGATTGGTGAGAAATGTATACATGTTGGAATATTCACTTTGCAAGCTAAGTGACAAATGTGATTGAATGTATAAAAGAAATTGAAATAAAAATATATCTAAAAAACAAACACAAGAAGTCTCTGAAAAGTAAAGAGATAACTATACACAGGCTAGAGATTTCAGGACTCAGAGTGAGTTCTCTTTGTTTTTAGTTTACTTCATATATTCCAGAATTGCATTTGCAGAATTGGTAACCTGGAAATACCAGTGCATACAGACAAAAACAAAACAACAAAAAGCTTATTTTTTCTTAGAAAATGAGCAATCTAGCAAGACAGAAAACTATGGACAATAACTGCCTTGCTTCGGCAAAAACACAGCAAGAAAAACTGTGACTCCACCCACTCACACCAGCAAAGGCTGTGCACAGGGAGCCTAGCCTCTCACTATCTCTAGGCTGTGAGGAGGGTCCTGAGGTCCCTGGGCTGGTATCAGAGAGGGTTGAATAGAGAGCTGAGACTGTAACCTTCCCATCTTCTTAAGCAGTAATGAGCCCTCTCCCTGACTCCTCTCCCTTTTCCTTTACCTCTGTCCTGTAATGTCAGTGGGGATCATATGGAGAAACTGAACTTAAACTCCTCACTTGCTGTAATGAGGTCTCAGGTCAGATCTTTCCACTCTTCCCCCAACTTCTGTGGTGCCAGGAATAGAACACCTCTACCCTCCTAGCCAAGGATGTATTAGAGAGGAAAAATAAACCCAAAGCAAGTGAAAGGAAGGAAAGAAATAATAACAAGCAGACATTAATGAAATTGAAAGAATAACTACAGAGAAAAATCTATGCATCAAAGTGCTAGATTTTGGTAAAGACCAATAAAGTTGAGATCTCTAGCAAGAGAGAAAAAGAGAAACAACACAAATGACAATAATGAAATGGAGCTATTACTAAAGAACCTGTGGTCAATCAAATAAGTAATAAGGAAATGTTACAAAAACTCTCCACACAAAAGTTTGATGACTTATATGTAATGAACCAATTCCTTAAAAACTATTATAACTTACTAATATAAAATTTGAAATGTGAATATCTCTATAATAAGGAAAATAAAAATTTTAATTTAAAAACTCTCAGAAAAACATCTCCAGGTCCAGATGGTTTCATTGGAGAATTCTACAAAATGTTTCAAGAATTGTTAACAAACACTAACTAATACTACATAATCTAGTCCAGAAAATAAATGAGAAGAGAATCTCTCCTAGTCCATTTGGTGAAGTGAGTATTCCCTGATTTAAAAAAAAAATCAAAGGGACCAGCATATAGCATAATATCTACGTCACTGGACTCCCATGTAGTCAACCACGGTTTGTGTCCCAAACCCAGTGGCTTAAACTCACACTGGATGTGTGTGCGTGTGTGCCCAAGATCCCAAGAGGAGAATGGAAAAGAAGGGATGGTGGTGTGGCCATCCTTCCTGGGGAAGGGGGTGATTTCTGTCTTTCTGTCTCTCTCTCTCTTTTTTTGAGAGATTTTTGCTATAGGGTGCATGGGCTCACCAGAAAGACAGAGAGAGACAGAGAGACAGAAAGCAAGAAATCACCCCCCAGGAGGGATGGCCACACTGGAATTCCTTCTCCTTCATTCTCCTCTCGGAATCTTGGACATGCACGCATATGTGCACAGGGTGAGTTTAAGCCACAGGGTCCAGGACTAGAACCATCGCCGACTACATGGAAGTCCAGTGACATAGCCATTATGTCAACTACTGGGCCCTCTTTCTGTCTCTCTGTCTCTCTGTATCTCTCTGTCTTTCTGGAGAGCACATGTGCCCTATAGCAAAAACCTCTAAAAAAAAAAAGATAAAGAAAGAAGTCAAAGATAGTACCACACACACACAAAAAAGAAAACTAGACATCAATACATGAATTTAAACACAAAGCTTCTTAATAAAATATTAGCAAATGTAATTCACCGAAGTATACAAAGAATTATACACATGAAGTGGAGTTTATTCCAGGGACATAAAACTGGCTTAGTATTCAGAAGTCAGCCAATGCAATCCACCAAATCAAGGAAGGCTAAAGAGGAAAAATCACATGATCATATCCAATGATGCTTAAGAAGAATTAATTATGAATTCAATACCCATTCATGGTGAAAGCCCTCTGGGAATAGCAGAGAAACTTCTCATACTTGATAAAGAACATCTATAAATTACCTACAACTAATCTTATTTTTAATAGTAAAAGACCGAACGCTTTTCTCAGCACTTTTATTTAATTGTGCTAGAAACTATATCACTGTAATAATGCAAGTAATGACATAAAGACTTACAGATCAGAAAGGAAATAAAAAGCCTGTCCCTATTTGCAGATGACATAATTTTGTACAGAGAAAATCCCAAGAAATCTACCAAAAAATCTCTTAGACCTGATAATTGAGTTCAGCCTGGTAACAAAATATAAGATAAACATACAAAAATATTGTATTTATAAATGCTACAAATGAATGTGTGAACACCAAAATTAAATATTGTAACACCTACATTCATTCAGAAAAAGAAATAATGAAATGTAATTCTAACAAAACATTACTAGAGTGGTATGCTGAAAATGGCAAAACACTGGTAGACAAAATCAAAGAAGATATAAATAAATAGAGAGACATACTGTATTTATGCATTGGAACACTCAAAATAGTAAAGATATCAGTTCTCCTTAAATTAATATATAGGTTTATTACAACTTCTATCACTATCCCAGCAAGACTTTATGTACATATAAACAGTACTATTTATTTAACAGATATTTTTGCAATGGGGCACATGCTGTCACCAGAGAGACAGAGAGAAAGAGAGAAATCACACCCCAGGGGGATGACCATGTTGTAATCCCTTCTCCATTCTCTTCTCAGGATTTTGGGCATGCATGCACATGTTCCTGGTGTGAGTTTTAAGCCACCAGGGCTGGAACTGAGACCAGGGGCGACTATGTGGGAGTCCAACAATATAATCATTATGCCAGCTCTTTGTCCCAAAGAAGACTATTTTAAAATTTATATGGAAAGCAAAAGAAGCTAGAATAACTGAAGCAATTTGGGAAAGAAGAATAAAGTGTTAAGAATCTGCCTGGCCATTTTCAAGGCTTAACTGCATGGCAACCATAATAAAGACAGTATGATATTGGTGGAAGAAAGACTCATAGACCAATGGAATAGAATAGAACCTAGATATAGACCCATACGAATATACCCAACTGAATTTTTTTTTTTTTTGAGAGGTTTTCGCTATAGGGCGTGTGCGCTCGCCAGACAGACAGAGAGAGACATAGAGACAGAAAGCAAGAAATCACCTCCCAAGGGGGATGGCCATGCCACAATCCCTTCTCCTCCATTCTCCTCTCAGGATCCTGGGCATGCACGCACATGTGCCCGGCGTGAGTTTTAAGCCACCGGGTCCGGGACGTGAACTGCGGTCGATTATGTGGGAGTCCAGCAACATAGCCATTACGCTAACTGCTGGTTCCCCCCAACTGATTTTTGAAAAGATGCAATTTTTTTTTTTTGGAGATGTTTTTGCTATAGAGCATGTTTGCTTGCCAGAAAGACAGAGAGAAACAGAGAAAGAGGAAAGTGAGAAATCACCCCCCAAAAGGGATGTCCATGCTGCAATCCCTTCTCCTCCATTCTCCTCTTGGGATCTTGGGCACACACATACAAGCACCCAGCATGAGTTTAAGCCGCCAGGTCTGGGACTGTAACCATGGTAGACTACATGGGAGTCCAGTGACAGCCGTTACGACAACTGCTGGTCCCGGTGCAAAAGTATTCTAACAAGTGGTACAAACTGGACATCCACAGGCAAGAAAAACTGACCTAAGTCTCATGCCTTACAGAAAAATTAACTCAAAATGAATCATAGTCTTAAATGAGAATATAAAATGATGAAATGTTTAAATATAAAATAGGGTCAGGTCTTCAGGATTTAAGGCTAGGCAAAGAGGTTTTTTGGCTTAATTGATTAATGCATAACCTATAAAGCTAAAACTTGGTAAATTGAACTTTATTAAAATTAAAAATTTCAGCTGTAAAAAAATTCTGGTAAGAGGGATTAAAAGGTGAGATTTTCTCATAGATTGTGAGAAAATATTTGCAAACCACATGTTATTTTATTAACTAGAATATATAAGGTATTGTCAAAACTCATGGTAAGCAAAAGAAAAAAATTTCATGAGGCAATGGTCAAAAGATGTGGAAAAATATTTCAATGAAGAGGGAATACATATGACAAATAAGACATGAGATGTTTAACATCATTAACCATTAGGAAGCTGCAAATTAAAACGATAATGGCAAAAGAATAAGAAGACAAATGACAGACTGATGAAAACTATTTGCAAAATATACATCTGATAAAGGACTGCTGTATAAAACATGTGAAGAACTCCTAAAACTTAAGAATAAAAAAATCAGCCGTATTAAAAATAGGTAAAAAGATTGGGCCATCAGATGGCTTGGTGGTTAAGGGCTTTGAACTCCCACATGGCCAAACACTGTTAGAGTCCCAGACCTAGTGGCTAGTTTTTCACTTCCCTCTCCCACTCACTCTGTCTCTCTCTGGTCAAATTAAAATAAATAAATAAATAAATAAAGTTAAATAAAATAATTATTTTTAAAAAAATAGGAAAAAAACTGAACAAAGGCTCACCGAAGAAGATTTACAGGTGGCAAATAAAAGATATTCAATATAATATCTTAAATATAATAATATATTATATCATAATATAAGAAATATAAATTAAAACTAAGAGATATCAAGACATACCTATTAGAATGTCCAAAACACTAACATTAAATGCTGACAAGGATGTACAGCAACAAGAACTCTCATTCATTTCTGTTAGAAAAGCAAAGTGGTATAGCCACTTTGGAAGATTAATAGTTTCTTTCAAAACTAAATATATTCTTTATGACCCAGCAATTATGCACCTCAGAATTTATTCAAGTGAATATAACTTACTTCTTTGCAAAATTTTTTACACAGAGATTTAAGGTGCCAATACTTGGAAGCAATTAAGATGTCCCTCAGTAGGTGAATGGTTAAATAAGCTGTGGTACATCCAGACAGTAGAATATTACCCAGCACCAAAAAGAAATGATCTATTAAATCATACAAAGGCATGGAGGACACTTAAATGTATATTACTAAATGAAAAAAGCCAATCACAAAGGATTATACACTATATAATTCTAAGTATAAGACATTCTGGAAAAGACAAAACTACAAAGATGGTAGAAAGATCAGTGGTAGTGGGGATTGGAGAGAGGGAGATAGAATAAAACATATTTTTTCGAACAATGAAAATATTCTGTGTAATACTATAATGGTGAGTTTGTGTCATTATATTTTTGTCAATACCCATAGAATATACAAAACCCAGAGTGAACCCGAATGTAAACTATGGAGTTTGGGTCATAATGGTGTGACGATGTCGGTTCATTGACTGTAACAAATGTATCACTGTGGTGCAGGATGCTGAGAGTAGGGGAGGTTGTGTGTGCATGAGGACAGGAGTATGTCGGAATGCTCTGTACTTCCTGTTCAATTTTGTGTGAACCTAAATGTTCTTCAAGAAATAAAATTTATTATAAGGTCAAATAGTGATGCAGCAATAATGTATCACTACACTCTACCTCACCCACATGGGAAGGCCCTAGGTCTCCATCCTGAATCCTTACTGTATATGCCAGGAACATGAAGGCATGCTCCGAACTGGGCTGGCTGAGGTGGGAAGTGGATGATGATATAAAGACACTGTTGGCGATCTCTCTCTCTCTTTCTCTCAGAACAAATAAGTAAACTTTAAGAGAAGAAATAACGTGTATTAAAAGAAAAAAAAAAAACACAAGATATCACTAAATGCCTATTAGAATGGCTAAAATATAAAAGTGGAAAGAAAAATGATAACAAAATGCAGAGAGTCTGGGTCACTCATACTTTGCTGGTGGGATTATGAAATGGTACAGTCACTCTGGAAAACAATTTGGTAGTTAAAAACTAAATATGCAACAAAGACGTTATCCACCAGTTGCATACCTGGGCATGTATCTCAGAGAAACAAAGACTTATGTTCGCATAAAAACCTGTACATCAACATTTACAGCAGCTGTATTTATAATCTCCCTAAATTGAAAACAACTCAGACATTCTTCAACATGCGATTGGACAGGCAGTTAGACAAACTGTGAAACTCCTGCACCATGGGGTATCATCCAGCAAGAAGAAAGAAGGAACTAATAATATTCCACAACCTGCATGAATCGCCAGAGAATTATACTGAATGGAAAAAACTCTAAAAGTTACATGCTCTGTGATTCCATTTATATAACAACATTGAAATGATGAAATTATAGAAATAGAGAACAGAATAGTGGTTGGCAAGTATAAAGAGAAGACAGAGGTGGGAGGAAGAAGGGTGGTTATAATAGGCAGCATGAGAGATCCTCGTGGTGATGGAAATGTTCTATATCTTGACAGTATCAATGTTAGCATCCTGCTTGTCATATTATACTGTAGTTTTTGCAAAATGCTATTACTGAGGAAAACTGAAGAAAGGGCATTTGAGATCCTTCCATATTATCCCTTTGCTTTTATTTTCAAGACAGATTTTTGCTTATAGGGTATGTGTGCTAACCAAAGAGACAGAGATAGACAGAGGGAAAGAGAGAAATCACTCCCTCCCGTGGGGGATGTCCACACCACAATCCCCTCTCCTTCATTTTCCTCTCAGGATTTGGGGCACACATACACATGCACCCAACATGAGTTTTCAGTCGCCATGTCCAGGACTCAAACCACTGTCGACTATATGGGAGTCCAGCAATGTAACCATTATGCCATCTGCTGGTCCCCTTTCCACATTACTTCTTATAACTGCATATAAATAAATAATTATCTCAAAACAATTTTCTTAAAAAGCAATGTAGAGTTTTGAGGCCATAGAAAGTAAAAGATTTTTAAGAACTAGGGTTTTAGAAAAATTCCCCCTTTATTCATGAGAAAATGATGCATGAATGTTTTTGAGAGGGAAAATGAAAGTAGCACCCTTCACAGGGTCATGTCCCAATCTCCTCCCTCCAGTCCTTCAGTTCTCCAACCGTTAGGATCTTGGACACCTGCCCATGTGCCTAGGTTGTTTCAGGCTAACTGGGCCAGGGTTTTGAACCATGATCACCATGTGGGTTCCAGCTTCTTTTAAGTAGCACATTAACTGTGTACCATGGAGTCAGCCCACACAACTAAGAATCTTAATAGTAAAAGAACCCAGGCACCTGAGTCAACAAACTTGAAAGAACCAAACTAAGGCGAGATAATACTACTCCACTGGAGACATTTTTTCCTCTACTTGAATACTTTTAAATAAATTCTTTAAAGAACATTCAAGATAAAGTTACCATGTTTCTACTTTTATGGGCTCAGCTGAATTGATTTTGATGCTGATCACCATGTGTTTAATTAAGGGTATTTTGGGTGAATTTTCATAATTCTTCACACTGCCTGAAGAGGGCTCATTATGTGTTTAATGTGGAGAGGAAGAACACTCTTTACAGGGCATTTCAAGAAATATGTTTCTCTTTTAGAAAAAATAATTTAGGTTCTTGTTTTGTAAAGATTTCATTTTTTCTTTCCTTGAGTGTACATAACTCAGGCACAGCAACGGGCACCATTTCTTCAATTTCTTTTTCTTTATTATTACATTTTCTAGCTTTATGGAGACATCTGAGTTCAGGTTTAAGCACAAGTAATCATAGAAAGATGCTAAAGGAACTTACGAAATCTTGAGAAATCCCATCGTTGCCATTTCAAATGTGCCCTATCTACAGAATCAGATTATGTTAAAAGGTTGTCAACCTTTTTCTTACTTTCAGGTTTTTTTTTTTTTTTTTTTTTTCAGAAATGAGGTTAAAAATATATTTTAGATTTGAAAATTATTGAACATCTATTGAGGTCATTCTCATTTTTCCTTTGGACTTTGCCAGTGATGTACTTATTAAGAGCAATTTTGAGGTTTGGTGACCGGTTGGTACCTGGTCACAAGTGATTGTCATGACGCATCTCTAAGTTTTCAATGACATTTACCTCCATTTATTTCTTAGATTTGATACGAAAAAGACGCATTAGAACTAAAATGAAACGGCAGGCTGCCAGGCTATTCTAGTACCAGAATCAGCTCATTTATGCTGATTAGTATCTGAGAACATTTGCTCCCATGTTACTTCAAAAGTCAAAAACTGTCACAACTTGAGTATGTGAGAGTAGTACTAGTAATATATCATCTTAAAAAGCCTACAATAAACATCCTTACTTCAGTTGGAAATATAAGATATTGAAAATCTCATTTTATTTGCAAGCTGTAGGTTCTATTTTGCAAACCTATTTTTTTTCTCTGTGATTTTATTTGCACATCAAGGCTTTATAGCAGAGTCTTTGGTGTATCAGTATACAGAATGTTTGAACAAATGAGTTGATTGAAAAACATGTGGAGGCTGAGCAAAGAGGTGGTTTAATTTGGGAATGGCTTCTTAGGAAATTCATTTTTCATCCTGGCATCATAAAAGGTCATGTTTTTAATACATAATTATAAACAGACACTATGACCAAGTTGATCAATTGTTGAACAATGTGCTCTGTACTTTAAAGTGTCATTTATTACAACAGTTATCATCTTGAAGACAAGATGTATTATCCCATCCTCACCATCTCAAGAGTGTACTGTCTAAGAATTAGGGTTTCCCAAGACAAGGTCTACTGGAATATACTGATTATTTCTACTTGCTTGTGGAGGGTTTTTCCCTCAAAATTGTAATAATAGTTTCTATGCAAAATCATGACAAATAAGACAGATGATTGGTTACCCAAAATAATAATTATTAAAATATGAGACCTTTAAGCATAATCTGGGGGAGGTCTATCAGAGCATAGGACTACATTTATTCAAATTCTATAATCTTAAATTTGTAAGAAACTCAAGGTTTGTCTTTGGAGCTGGTGGTTTAAATATTGGATGATACTGAGTGTAAAAACCCAAATTTATTCTTCAGTTGTTCACTAAAATATCTCCAAACTTTAAAATAAACAAAAGATAAATAGAGAAATTGGGGTTATTTTGTAAAGAAAACAGGAATCTGGTAATATTAATTGATCTCAAGTAAATTGATGATATAAGTAGTTTCTACTTCCATTCAGGAAATGAAGAATACCATATAATTTATCATCCAAACTAAGGTACTTTGAAAGTAAGGGAAGCATATTCATTAAATCTGAAAATATTCATAAGGCAGGACATATTATCAACCCAAGAATTATTCCTTCATTCCTTAATTCAGCAGGCTCTCTACTAAATACTTGGGTGAAAAAAATTAGTTCAGCCATTATGGAAAATACTATGGAGGATCCTTAGAAAATGGAAAATAGAACTATCTTATGATCTGGTAATTCACTACTGGGTACTTAACAAGGAAAAGAAATTGACATAATAAAAATATATCTGCACTCCCTCATTTTTACCATAGCATTCAGAATAGTATAGATCATGGAATCAGCCTAAGTGCCCCAAAACAGATGAATGGATAAAGAAAATGTGGCATATATACATATGGGAATTCTATTTACTTCATTCCCGCCAAAGAAAGAATAAAATCCAGTCATTTAAGTTTCCATGGACAAATGTAGGGTAAATAATTTTAAGTGAAATAAACCAGGACTTGAAGAACAAATACTGAACATTCTCACTTATTAGTGGAAACTAAAAGATTCAATTACATAGAAGTTTAGTATGTAATGGTGGACACGGGAAATTAGAAGGTGAGGAGCATGGGGGTGTGGAGAGAACCTAGTTAACAGATAGAAGAGTATGAGTAGGTACAGGAAATGCGTTCTGTAGTATCGATGCACAGTACAATAATGCTAGTTGGAAATGATTAAATGTATACTTCAAAATAGTTAGAATGCTTGAGATAGTAGATTTATTTATTCTCTGACTTGAAAAATGTATACATGTTTTTAAAAAACCACATCATACCCCACAAATAAGTACAAATATTATAACTAAATTAGAAATAATAATAATAAAGAAGAAGAAGATACTGTCCTTAGATCAAGGGCACATGGATGAAATACATGTACTTTGATTAGGATCTAATATAAAACTTGTTTTAGGGAGCACAGAGGAGAGGTTCCTATCTTTAACTGAGGATGAAAAAAAGATACTGTTAAGCATTTAAAAATCTATAGCCCTAAGAAGAGCAAACTCTAACTCCCATTTGACAGCTGGGAAAACAGTCTCATGCTACTCAACAGGCTAATAGCAGATTTTGTGCTAAAGCATGTGGTCGCTCTCTCCCTCTTTCTCTTTTGTCATAGGGTGCAGGGCTCATTAGAGTGAGAGAGAGAGAGAGAGACAGAGACAGAGACAGTGAGAAGGAAAATGAGAAATCACCATGCAGAAGGGATGGCCATGCTGCAATCCCTTCTGTTCCATTCTCCTTCTGGGATCTTGGAGGCCCTGGCCTGAGTTTCAAGCCACTGGGTTGGGGACTTGAACCACAGTCGACCCTGTGGGAGTTCAGCAACGTAATTAATATGTCATCTGCTGGCTCCAGCATGTAGCCTCTTAAGTCCCAATCTAAAACTTTCTATCCCACTATGTCAATCTTATAGGAATTGTGAGGAAGAACATGGCATATGAAAATGACAGAGATTTACTTTACATTTTTTGGAGAAAAGTATAGCATGAAGGATGGCATGAAGCTTCTTTGTGACTTAGTTTCCTTGCACTGAGACAGAAGGTTTCCATGACTCAGCTTAGACACTTTTGACCTGCTCTCTTAATGCTTTGAGATATTTACTTTGCTTCATTTCTAAGAAAGAGTACTTAAAGGGACCAGCAGTTAGTGTAATGGCTATGTCACTGGACTCCCACGAAGTCGACTGTGGTTCGCGTCCCGGACCCAGTGGCTTAAACTCACACTGGGTGTGTGTGCGAGCGTGCCCAAGATCCCGAGAGGAGAATGGAGAAGGGATTGCAGCGTGGCCATCCCCTCTGGGGGGTGATTTCTCGCTTTCTATCCCTCTGTCTCTCTCTGTCTGTATGGTGAGCGCATGTGCCCTATAGCAAAAAACCTCTCCAAAAAAAAAAAAAAAAAAAAAAAAAAAAGAAAAAAGAAAAAAGAAAGAGTACTTAAAGTAAGATGTTCCTTGCAGGTTGAATCTCATGACAAGGGGAATTGCAATTTGTACACTACATTGGGATAACTGAGCCTTTTACTATGCCACGTTCTAAAGGAATTTTATTAATCCAAGCGTAGCATAAGCAGATCCAACTGTGTATATTTAACTTCACTGAAGTCCATTATGAAAATCTCTCAAAAGGTGCTTCACTATATCCTAGAACATACTGGCCTGTAGGATGTTGTGCTAGACCATAATATTTGGGGTGAGCCTGCCCACATACAGACACATATAAAGTTGTAGAACTATTCTGCCATTCGCTATTTTTCTAATGTTGCTCTTTTCATTATTCATTTAGTTAACTCTGTTTGCCTCAATTTATAACATGAGCTGGAAATTAATGAAATAGTATTACCTGAAATCTGTTCTTAATATTGCTGTGTTCTTTGATAAAACTCTTTGCTCTTTGAACTGTTTATTGTTTCCATGTGTTTATTTTGAAGATAAGTTTTTAAAGATAAAACATAGTATTTATAAGAAAAGTAAAGTACTCTCTTTAAGGCAGAAAGAGCATCACTCACAAAAAGACAATGGTCTACGTTCTCTGACTGACAGGTGGATATCACATTCTATGAAAATGATAAGAGATTTAGTGGACTGAAGAATCACTTCCTCTTGACAGTGCCCTGACCCTTGACCTGTGGCCTGACTCTTGTTAACTTCACTAGCCTGGGGTAATTGTCCCAGGTGGAGAATAAAAGACATCTCTACAGAAGCTACAAGAGTCAGAGATTTTTCTTTGGATGACCACTAATGTGCTGTTGAGATAAAACAGTAAATTCTGACCTCTAACCTGTAAGGACATGAAAATTTACTATGAGAGGGCAATATTCCAAACACAAAGAGCTTCCTTCACTGTTTGGCTGGGAGATCCCTATCATAACAGGGAGGATAAATGCTTCAGGCCAAAGTGATGGCAAATATATTATTGTCATTATCCCGCAAGCATGATTCAAAAGTAATTGTGACGCAGAGCTAAAGAATGCTCTATCCATAAGAGACTCCCTGAATTTTTGTAACTAGTAAACTTTCAGTATGTCATATTTATTCTGAAATAACTCTTTTGTATTTATATGTTAATCACCTAGTTCAAAAGAAATCAGTTTTTTGAGTTTTATTTAAATGTTCTCAAGGTAGTGGCTTTGAGGGTGCTTACAGATGATGCAGTAACAATTGTGATTTCTCATGAAAGTTAATGCCTCCTCCTGTAAGAAAATATATTGCATACTCCTTTTTCAGCAACACAAGTAAGAAATTCAGAAAACACAGTGAAGCACAATGAGTTATGCAAATTCGTGTTATAATAGAAGAGTATTACAAGGAAAAACCAAATGACTGTAACATCCATTAAAGTAAAATCAGTGTACTCATATATCTATGATTGGGAAAAAACTGTAAAAGAATGACTATTGCCGCTAACATGAAAACGACTTCGCAGTTCATAAGAATGAAGTCAAAGCAGTAAACTCGCAGTGTTTTCAAAATGTTTTATCATGAAGGAAATGAAGTCAAGTTTCTAAACTCTTGACATAATAAAGCGATGCATTTCACTATCTTATTTGTGTATGAGCTTGCACGTGTTCATGTGTAAGCATGCATAGGGTATAATATTAGAAACATCCGAATGTCTGTTACTTAACATAAAGAAACTATAAAAATTTTCCTGTAGATTTCTAGGATCCAATTTCTATTCAGAACTATGTGAAAGAAATTAATTACTTCTAAATGTATTGAAGGTCCTTATTCAGGTCATAGGTCTTGACCTTCAACAATTTTTTTAACCACAGCATGACTGGATGACATAACACCAGTTTGTACAAGCTTTAGGATAATCAGTCAATGAAAATACAAAGATTACATTTATCTTAAAGTGATACTATAGATGAACTACTTCAATTGGTTTAGTAAAGGTGTAGCCAAGCCCATCTGTTTCCAAAATATCACACTTTCTTTTTATTAAATCATGAAAATAAGGGATTATAATTATGTAACTTATTGTCATGCATACTTGCTGTAATAATGCCTTCTTCCCAGACTACCATCTTTTCAAATGTGATGAGATCATCAGGTAACAGTGTAGGATATGAAGGCTTAGCGTGCTGTGTTGTTAGCACATTAAAAAAAGAAATTGCTGGGATAATTAACAACTACCTATTTGTCTGTGGGATGCATTCATTATGGCTCTACAAATTGGAGGTCTCCAAAATCTGTGCAATAAAATTTACTCTTTGTTCAGGAAGTTCCCCTTGGATTTGGGGAAAATTCTGGTTTGCTGTGTCTATTGTAATTGTGACAGGCAGTTGACATGTCTCAT
>JAKSZU010000001.1:196764069-196874069 GCA_026018925.1 Tupaia tana | reverse complement strand
TCAGCCACACTAGTCTCATTGTCACCTAGGAATTTGATTTCTCTTATGAGAACATAGCAGCTATTTTAATTTTTAAATATTTTTTTCTTATCTTTTTCTGTCATATTCCTTCTGGAAAAAAAAGTAGGCGAGTTAATGTATATGGGGGCAGGTAGAGCAGATGGGTGATGTTGAGAGATAGATCATATGTATTTATTTTTCAAATTATTGTTTAAAGGAGTATGTGTTTATGTGAGCATCTGAGATACTTCTGAATGAATTGGAGTCTCCCAAAATGAGAGTTGGAAATTTCAACTCTTCAAGGAAAAAGTAATAAAATTGGTAGCAATGAAATCTAGCCTGTATACAATATCTATTTTACATGTCCCGTGTGAGGGCCAGACTGTGATGCAGTGGTAAAACATGACACCATGAAGCAATTCCACATGGGAAGATTACTGGTTTGAGTCTGAAGACCTCTCTAAGTATACCTGGACAGGTTTGCCCGTAATCCAGAACTGACTGAGGCTGGAGGTAGATCATGGCATCAAGACCCTATTGAGGGTGTGGTCTTTCCCCATCTGTCTCTCTCACTCATAAAAGAACTTAATAAATAAAAAATATAGCGGTGAGTAGGTCCCCACCTATATTGCTAGGTTTTTATGGGGCTGAGCCTTGCCTCTGGGTATCACTGAAGCATGTGGTAGTGAAATGTTCAAAGGATACAAGTGTAAACTCTTAATCTAGATTGTGAAGAAATCTAGAATCTGAGGTTTGGACTAGACATTTACATGATATTATTGACAACTTTCTGTGTTTTAAGAAACTTTGAAACAATTTTGGCCATCTTTTTATTTTTTTTTCTTCTAAAGTTGGTGTTTAAGTCTAAGCATAAAATCTGTAATTTCTTTATTTTATAATTACTTTTTAATGTAAGAAAAGAATGATTGTATGCAGTTTATCTTCACAGGAATAAGGCCTGGAGATACTCACCTAAGGGAAGAAAATATTACCATGCCAAAATTGGTCCCTTTGACTTCTACCAAAGTTCTATCCATATATCTGTATCTATTTATCTGATCTCTCTTGTAATCCACCCATCCACTAGATTAGTATATCTAAAAAGTGTCTTGTGATAGTATTTGTGCTTGTTTGTTTATCTGGTGAAAAAGGACTTAACAGTTAGGTGCAAAAAATAATTCCTCTTTACAACACAGAGCTTGTTCAATATGAGTTTTATACATAAAAGAAGGAGTATTATTTCAAAAAGTACCCCAATGTTACTGTAAAAAATGTACCAAGTAAATGTAATAGAAGTGTACTCTTAATTAAACATAATACAAAATGATAAGTGGTATACACGCGCCCATACACTGACAAATGGACAGAACTAGTATTACAACTGATATTTGAAAATGCTAATTATATTTCCAGCACTTCGAACATTGTGCAGACATGTAGATATAAAGGACTACATCCTTAGAAGCTCTTGGAAGGAGATAAACAATTTCATTGAAAACTCTGAGGATTAAATGAGAGGCCAAAGCCTGGCAGTGACATACAAATATGTATGTCGTTTGAAATTCCTTCCCCTGCATTTCATAGTTCAAACTAGTGAAGAGATGGTTCTTACTGAGAATGCTACTTTTTAAGCCACTAGTGCCTATCTACATGTTCAGGCCATTTCTATAATTTTAAAATCAAATATATTTTTAAAACCAATTTATCTTTACTCAAGGTTTTCAGTAGGAGATATATCATGTGAAGGTGGACCCGTCGGGATATCAGATTCGGACTACATTTCCAGTATTTAAGCTTAATTCTTTTCTATTTTCCTTTCAGTCATGTTTCACTTTCTACTCTAAGAATTAAGTAAAAATCCCGGGAGTCATATTTTAAAAAATATTTTATAATTGTGATTCATTTTTCTAACTTAGTATCTAAAACCCAAGCACTATTACAATAAATCATTTGACAATTAGTCCTGAAGGTTTTGTACATTATTCCCCAAATGCAAACATGTTTCTCTGTCAGATGGAGTACTGCCAGTGTGCCAAATAATGTCATCCTCATACAATTTTTTCTAAAAAAAAAGTCTTCATAACCCAATTCTTCTTTAAAAGGTTCTGTATAAACTTGGGCTTTTGGGTATTTGGGGTCAGAAAAGTTCACCTTATTTAGTGAGTTCCTATTTAGTTAACCTGTTATGGCCTAAATCCCTCAGAGTTTCTAAAGCCACCCTGTCGTGTGTGATCTTTTTAATGGTTCACAAACACTATTTCCGCCTCGTGCATCCCAGTCTATAGGAGAGGCCAAAGCTTTTCATTCAAACTCTGGAAAGTTTCCTCCTCTTTTGCAGGTGGTGGTGTAAACAGAGAAGATTAGAAGGATGTCCTGGGTTGTGTCCTTCCTCAATGCCCCTCCTCCTCGCTCTGTGACAAAAGACTGCCCAGAGAAGAGGAACAGACTTTGGGGTATTAGTACAGAAGGGTATGGACCAGGATGATGCGAGCAGGGAACATGAAACAATAACAGAGAAAGTGAAGTGAGGAGATATTGGAAAATACAAGAAGAAAAAAAGGCACAGCCAAAGAGAGGCCTAAGCCTCTGCATATAGAGCTTGTTTGTTTTACTTTGACAAAGTGTTAGGAACAAAAAATACAGTAAGTCAATTAGAGGTAACCAAATCTTTAAAACTTAAGGAAGAAGAGAAAAAAAAGTTCTCTTTTGTAACCACCACCCACCTTCTTTATTTTGGTACAGTGCCTCAGGAAAGGATTATGACACAGCAATCTTGCTTTTTATGAATGCATCATCTTTTCTTATATAAATATTAACTACATTTGGCTTTTTGGGTGTCACACAATTAGCAAATTAGTCATTCACGAAGGGCACTCATCTAGGTTTTATAACACTTTCTCCACCTTAATTTTAGAATATTATATGCAAGGAGAAAATTGCCTTCTTTATTTCACTCATTGAAATCCCTTCTCTTAAGGCTACACTCTGAAGTGATGGTGGCAGGTAGCTCTGACATCAGAATACTAGCACTTTGAATTGAATTTTGAAAATTACAAAGACTACACAGGCATAGAGTGGAGTAAATTATTCCCTATATAGTCTACATGCACCATCATTTGAAACTTATGCATTCCCTTTAATATAGCCTCTTTTCAGTTCAATTCATTGCATTTATTACACATATGAGGTGAAAATTAGAAAGTTCCTCGAAGGTTTCAGGTCTTTTGTGTGTAATATTTATGAGAAAAAGAACTTACTTCTTTTTTAGATGAAATTTAGAGAATAGAGCTAATGTTCTAATAAGTAAAACAAAGTGTTCGGTTGCACTTACATGTGCAAGTATGAAACACAATATCCATGTCAAAAAGAATTCAGAGTTATAATGGAGAGCTTTTAATTCCCATGTTTAATGTAACGTAATTCTTATACGTTTCACTTTTAAGATGTGATATTCCAAATACGACATTCAGAGAGGCCCAGATGCTGTGCTGCATCTCTTTGGAACAGCCATGTGGAAAATTTGCCAAGGGACTAGTATTTCTGTAGATTTTGACTAATAAACCTTGGTTTTTTTGAAGCTGACCAGAGGCCCCCTTTTTTTTTTTTTTTTTTCCATTTATTTCTTTTATGCTTTCAACATTTCTCATTGGAAAAAAAAGAAAAATTGTATCTATCCTACAGCAAATCCAAAAGTAGTTAGCCACGCTCTGCTAAGAGTAATCATCGTTCATTACCAGGGGCTGCAGGACACTAAAAATGTAGTGTGTGCCATTCCTGGAAAACTGCAAGGTGGTTGAACGAAATCTGTAGTGTGTTACCCATCACACCCATTTAAAGAGTTTTGTAGTGGAATGTCATTTTTGAATTGAATATTTAGCTCTTATAGTCACTGCGCTTTGGTATCGAGGCCCTTAAATAAGGTCCTCGTCTTATAGAGGAGCTGGCGCTGTATTAAATAGTCGTATAAATTCATGCATTTCCATCTGTTTCTCCAGATATGGGTGTTTCTTTACTCGTCAAGTCATTAATCTGCTACTTAATATCACACTTAAGCCAAAACCTAATTATATGAGTCCAGAACCACAGCATAATATTATGAAGACAAGTGCATATGTATTGCTTAATGTCCCAGTGATATCTTTAAAGGTTTATGTAACTTGGAATCACCATTTTGAGTATTATTGGTAAAATTATGAAAAGCAGTTCTAGAATCAAAACACAATGGCATGTTAATTTCATAGTAAAATGTGATAACTGCAACTATAATTAATATTATCCATCTCAATAGCTGTGGGTCATTATATAGTTTAATTCAATTATTCTTGATTAAATAGAGTTAATCCATTGTAGATATTGGTTAACATAATTCATGGCAATTTACAGTGGATAGAGTTGTTAAAGATATATAGTAAGAGATAGTTTGTCTAACGTGTATTTACACTAGCTTAAAGATCTTGAACTCAAAGATCATAATTTACTTTGCTCTGGCAGTGCATGCACATGCACACACACACACCCTGTGGTTAGTTTATTCCTTGCTACTTTAACAATCAGTTACTGCTTTGGTGAAAGCCTAAAGCTTAATCCATTAAGAGCCATTCAGAACAAAACAAACAAACAGAGCTTTAACCACTTCAGTGACAACAGTGCAGAACCAACAAGCAGCCTTCTCAGAAAACCCTAGCAATTTTAGGATCAATAGCACCACACTGGATGCTCCTAAGTGAGGAAAGCTAGAAAATGTGTGCTGCCAGTTTTCAGAGAATAAAACAAAACACAAAAGCGTTGGGGAAAGATAATTTGGTAAGTTCAGTTTGGAAATACCCATGCAGTTCAGAGGTCTGACTTATGTCCTAACAGTGGTCACAATGAAAACAAACTGATTTAGACATTACCTTGGACAGAAAGTTCTATGTGTCTTAAGGGTTGAGCTGTTAAAATAGCTTTTAGTCACTCTCCAGGTTCCACTGCTTAGAACTTTAATATTATTTTTCCTAATTAATACAAGTAAAATTTTTGGTGTGTGTATGTATGCGTGTGTGTGTGTGTGTACAAATACACACCCACACAATGTGCACATACATATATTTGAAAAATTATAAATATTTCTTTGAAAACAAATCGTCTCTAATATCTATATGCTAAAGTATTTGGGAGAGCTTTATAGTCCACTTAATTCAAGACTACAATTTGAACAATAAAACCAACAAAAGTTTTATATTACAACAAAGGCACAAACAAACATTTTTTCCCACAAGAATAAAAGCCTGCACATTTCTTTTTAGAATTATTCCATTGTATATTATCGTTTGTGAGGAAAAAAAAAAAAAACCATTAGCTTCTTTTATATATCTTCAACTCTTAAATAATACACCAGGGCTGCAGAATATGTTTTATGGAGAAAAATCTACTGTCATTCCATAGAATAAAAAAGGGCCTCCTACATCTTTTGTATTCATTCCTTTATCTTTTTCAGTTTCACAAACAATTTTAAAATACTGTATCTCCTGTAGCTATAGTTTTTAAAATGCCTTTACACTTATACGTAATTATAAACTCAGTAATGAAATAGGAGTATTATTTATTATTTATCTCAAAATGTCAACTGGTTAGACTTTACCCACAAATTATCTGGAGGCATTAAATTATATACCTTCATAGGTAGTCAACAGACACAGTTAGGAATGCCTGCAGCATGTTTACAAGCTAATTTGTTTACTGAATATTGTCTACTCGTTTACATTTCTGCTTTTTTTTTTTTTTTAGCAGATCCTCACTGAGAAAACACACTAAAGAAACTTATAAAATACATCTTTTCAATTTTAAGTTTTAAAATAAGTGTTAGGTGGAAAGCAAAATAATCTCTTTGCTGAAATGTTAACAAATAACATTGACCATCAATATTTTATGGACTACTGAAATAAATTACCCTGCAATATCATTAAAATGCATGATTTTCCTGTGTGTCAGGAGTGCTGTGCAGTTTTGTCTGGATTCATTAAGGCGCTCAGTGCATAAGTGTGTTGCCAACCGGAATGTGGGTGGCTGTAATGGCAGCCTGTAGGTTTGTATGGAAAACAAGTATGGCAGTGTGAAAAAATTCTCCTCTCACCCTACAGATACCTGTCCCGAGAGCTTGGGAAGCATTTTCATAGGCTCATTTTCAAGTGAATGTTAAAGCCCCCATTCACTGGGAAGCAAAGGTAAGTCTGAAAAACGCGTTGAAGAAAAAGCAAGGGGGGGCGGTGGTGGGAGTGGGGTGGAATCACCTAGCTTTGAAGCAGCCTAACCAAGTGACAGACACGTAGACAACTCTGATGCTGCCAGAACAACACTCTGCACAGCCCACCAGCAAGCAATTTGTCACTGCGACAAGAATATCCTCCGCAATTTGGCATCAGGGTCCTTGGACAGCCAACTGCGCCTGTAAAGCACGAGACGTGCTATTCGGCAACGGGGAAGATGGGAACCAAGGTTCTCTTATTATGTCCAAATACGTTATTTTGTGAAAAACATATCTTTTGTCATGATTAATATAGAAATAGAACAGTAGTAATTGATGAAAATTGGGGTCAAATAAGACAACAAATTAAGAAAATACATCTTTACATGTTTTTGAGGTCTCCTGAGTATTGAGAAGATTTCAGGATGTTTGCTTAATGCATCTGGTGTTTTATGGCACACTCTCACAGTGTTTCACAAAAATGATGAATCCATAGGTGCACGAATGAACTGGGAAGATTTTTGGTAGTAAACCATTTGCTTTTAGCAGAATGTACTCTTTGCTTTGTTTTAGCCTTTATGTGTCGTACATGGCGCGTTGATTAATATGTTGCTGAGTGTAAATCCTTTCTTACTGGTATGATTTGCAATAAGACAAAGAATTCAAGGTAAGTTGAGCTATAAATGTGCGAAACGAAAGACCCTTTACTCTACATTGCTACCCTGGTAATCTATTATGAAAGTGCAGTAAAGGAGAGAAGCCAGGAGCATAGGATAAAGGTATCTGATAAATAAGCAAGTAGTGTTCCCCTTGCCAATTACTTGGCATCTTATGTTGTAATTAATGCCACAGTAATGAAAAAAGTGGTAGGCATGAAGATTGGGCCTTTTGTGCATTCTATACAGAACCAAAGACTCATAAAAATCTAGCTCAAAGCTAGCCTAGTTTGGCTCTCTCCACAATCAAAACTTGCTAGAGAATTAGAACAATCCCATAGGGTGTGTGTGTGTGTGTGTGTGTGTGTGTGTTACAATGTATAAGAATGACAACAGACAGTTGTGGTTTTGCTGTCTTCATCACACAGACAAGGGTGTCCTTCATTCCCCAGACATGATGGCATCTCGTATCCACTCTGCTAGAAAATAACATCATGGTGTCATTTGTAGTGTCCACTAAGCTGTCCTATGAACAACTTTAGCTAGCAGCTTCTTATGTGGCTATAATAATTACTTCGCATTGCCTAGTGTGTTTTCCAGAAGCTTGTGTATTTGTGCTCATGCAAACTTTTAGGAAATATTAAAAGTACTTAAGGGTTAAGTACTAGTGAGAATGATAATGTTAATAGGCATTTTTAAAGAAATAGCAAAGAATGCAATTTGGGCAATTTTTATATTATTTGAAATACAGCACAAGCTTTAAAATATACAGCTAATATTATAATAATATTACAGAAAATACAAAAATATCTTTTCTCTATCAATCCACATAACCTGGACAGTAGTGAGTGGTTCGTGATTGAGAGGTTGGATGTTTAATTGTGGCACTGTGGAAATGGTATTGCGGGTGGAGTTTGTTGACTAGCTATGTACATGGATGATTAAATAAAAAGCCTAAGATTTATATCCTTTGAGGGATAAGGGGCAAGGAGCGGGAGACTAGAGAGAGATGTGAGGAAAGTGTGTTCAGGCTAGAGGGTACAAAATACAGTGGAGGCCATAAGGAAAACTAACCTCTACTTTGCTAAGCTTTGCATGGGGTGTTTTCCTTGCAACTCCCATTAAAGTCAATAGGAAGCATGCAGCTAAAACCCTGTGCAACTCTTTGACAATTTACTTCCTAGTGTCAGGAAAAGAGTACTACCTACTAAGGGCAATTTACTCATTTTAGTTTGTGCCTCCCATACAAAGATGAATTTGATAGCACCTAGCTGGAGGAAAAGAGAAACTGCATTTAAGATTTTATTATTGCAAAAGAAGTCATCATTGAAAAATGTCACCTAAACTCTCACCTTGTTTAGCAACAACAATAAACAGAGAAAAGCAATCCAGCAAAAGAATATGAAAAGAAGTATGGACTTGATTACAGGAAAAATGGTGATTGCTAGTATGAGGTTTTGTGGTTTTTTTTTTTCTTTTTTTTCTCTATTTTAAATTCTCAAGCTCTGAACACAATTGCAGGATAATAAGGATATAGGACGATTCTTAAGACACCACATTGAAGCTCTTGATTGCTTGCTTTTTGTCATACACCTTAAGTTATCCATATGTAAATACAGCTATGGTATCCTTACAAAATCTTTAGTAATACAAATACAGTGGGAGGGGGAGTTACCATAGGATCCTAGTTATAGGCAGAAACATCAATAAAATGTTACATGTGTATTTTGCAGTAAGCAATAACTGGATAAAGGCACCATACCCTCTATATAATATTAATTTTGAAAACTATGGAATGGTTATGCTAAGAAGTACATGTTATTTACAAACTCGTTCATGAACTTTGAAGTCAGAAAACTAACACTGTCTTTCTGAGTGTCTGTTTTCATTATAAGGCTCTATATTTCTTTTTTTCAAATAAAAGTCTTTATTTCAGTGGTATCTCACTTTGCTGATATGACTCTTACAGTTCTACAACCATATCATAAGCTTTTGTGGGCGGAAGGTAGAGCGCCTCTATTTTATGAATCCCTTCTCTGTGTTTTATTTTGTGACTTGTCCTTTGGAGGGTGAAGAAGTAAAACCCTCATGACTCTGATTCTTAGTGGATGGAGCAGGGGCACATCTATGAACAATTGCTTAGGCAAATTGATTATTTGGCAGCATAATTTCTCAGTTTTTATGGGTAGATGAATGCTTCCCTACATAAACCTAGCTTGGACCTCAAATTAGGTAAGTATACTGATGTAGCAGCCTTGAAACCATTGCCCTGTTATTGGACCAATTAGCAAATCCTGAACTTTACCACCAGAAAAAGACATAGCCCCACATTTATGAATGCCTGGCTTTCAAAAATTAGAGTCATTATGTCACCAAACCTACCATTGATTTTTGATAGATTTCTCAATAATTCTGCAGGAGTAAAAACCTTTCTGAAAGAACACTGATAATTTTTACAGTAGAAATAATAAATAGATATGAATACAGTGATTTGATATGCACAAATATGTGAGAAAAGTGATGTTTTACTTGTTTCTTGACTGAGTCTTTGATTATAAATTTCATGTTGGAAGGCTTTGACTTACAACTTCTGAAATCTGACTTTCTTGGAGGGGAGGATTGAGAAGTCATGACATAATTAAAAGCATGTAATGTTATTAAAATAGAATATAAAAGTATTATAAACCATTGATGAAGGTAAATTTAAGTCATTAAAATTCTATAAGATTTACTCTGAAAACTCACAGCTGATTTACCCTCCTTCTTAAATCTTAGGCCATTCATTGTTTGTGACTAGATCGCTTATTCTTAACCACATATGCATTCAAAGATTTCTGTTCACAAATTAAACCTGAATTGAATTTAGCACACAAAGCTCTTTAGTTAGCTGTTAAGTTTTTAACATTTTTTTCTTCCAGTTGAACTTGAGTTTTGCTAACAGTATTTTTGTACCAGTAAGAATAAATTAGTATCATTATTTAGAGAAAAAAAAAAGAAAAAAAAGCTAGCAATTGTGGTGTCAATGTCATTCACAATGCTAAAGAAATTTGTTTTCTTCCTACATTATAGTGCCATTGTTTCATTTTGGGTAAAAACCTGAATAATTATTAATACATATAAGAATTCAAAGATTTACAAGGTCATATATTCTAGATCTCTTACTTTAGAAATTGCATCTTTGATGATCTGTAAGAATTAGATATTGTAACTAACTGAATTCTAAAATTAATCTATGTTTATTTCAGATATGTTTTTGCTGGGAATTTGCTACAAATCAATGTTTGCTAGCACTGAAGTTTAAGGCATCTTTCAATATTCATGTTTTTCATATTTCTTTCCACATGGCTAAGAAATTATTATGACTTTGACATGACATCTATGCAGTCATTTTGTATATATGCAGTTGGAAAAAAGCATACAGAAGTAATACATTTTGCTCAGAATCACATATTTAGTTTTCAGCATGAGAGTTTTTACACACACACACACACACACACACACACTGCACTAACTTTAGCTCGGTGAGAAACATTTTGAATTTATTTATCCTGAAACATTTTTCCAGTCCCAGGGCTTGTGTTTCTTGAACTGATTTTTATCACCTGTATGAGAGAATTACACAAATGTCTCATTAAGAAGGTCTAAATCAGAACCCAAACAAATGAGTTTAAGTTAAAATAATGACTAATTATATTCATAAGTATGAGTTAGTATATGTTTTTTTCTTTACTCTGACCACATTTCTTTTTTTCCTGTGTCCTTGTTTCTCCACATTTCTTTGACCATTACACTTAAGTAGTCTTCTGCAACTAACATATGTTTGGAAAGCTAAAATGTGGAGGGAGGTAATTGTTGGGTAAGGGCCTGGTACTGTTAACGATGTTGATTCTCTGGCTCTAAAGATCTTTGGGGTTTTTCATATGGTAAATTTTTTATGCCCTGCTTCAAAGATTTGAAGCTTGTTGAATTCTTTGCTATGTCCAAGAAAAGGAAGCCCCTGTCCAATAGGCTGAGTAGTCCGCAGCAAAAGGCCATCCAACATCTACATGCTTGCCTGGGATGGAAGCATGGACAAGAAATCTGCCCACGCAGTGTTGTCTAGACTCTCCTTGGCATGTATGTACAACCTCTTTAACACTAGAGAAGCTCAAGCACTGACACTGAAAACAGGGTCAATAAGGTAAAATGGGGGTCTTGAAATTTTTCAGTTATAAAACAAACAGGAAAAATTGATTTCAAATGCTAAGAAATTTTTTTGAGGGGGCATAAAATGATGGATCAGGGGCTAGTTAAGAAGCTGGATTTCCACATGCCCAACTGTGGTTTGAGTCCCAGACGTGACCTAGTGGATTGAAAATCACACCAGGCATGTGTGTGTGTGCCCAATCCCAGGAAGAAAGTGGAGAAGAGATTGTGGAGTGGTCATCCTATGAGGGGTGATTTCCTGCTTTCCCACTCTTGTCTCTCTCCAGTAAACATACATGCCTGATGGCAAAAGAGAAAACATTAGAACAAAACACTTTTCTAAAGACAAATATAAAATATGTAAATAATTAAGGCAATGGTTCAGGTGAAATACAACAAAATTTTCATAATCATTTAAGTGTGAAAGGCCTATACCTGGTAGGTTCTTTCATGGTCTGGTTCTTTCATGGTCTTTCAAGTGCAGTGTTGAGCAATGGAAAAACTAAGAAGATATTTCTCTGTTTTTTCAATAACATGCTATTTAAATTTGAGCAAGTCATTTAATAAAGATATTAAATTTCTTTATTAGCAAAAGAAAAAATAGTGTCCATTTAATAATATTCAGGGTTCTTTGTGATGTTAATATTCTATGATTCTATGTTATAGCTATGGTTGTCTAAAGTGCCTTCATGGGTACAAGGTAAACAAGATTCTCATAGTATTAACATAAAAAGTAAAGCAAGATTTTTTTCTGATACATGGTTTCCCCATTGTTGTTTGAGTGCTTATTCTCCAAAAGATTCACTATGATAGCTCAGCTCATTCATTTACTCACTTGTTCATTCAAAAACATTTACTGAATATTGACTAAAGGGCATGCCTGTGCTTGCTATCAGTAATTCAGAAACCAATAAGATGAAGTTACAAATCTGCAAAATACTGATAGTCTGGAGAACAAAGAAATGAACCCAAGGTAACAACACAGTATAACAAGGGCTATGAAAAATATATCCCCTATGGTGGTATGAATGCTAAGTCTGACACTGCAGGCTAAAGTTCTGTATTCTGCCAAATATGACAGTAGAACAGAATAAAAACATGTGCTTTACATTATAAAAAGAAATGAATAATATATACCAATATTTTATTGGGAAGTAGGAGGAACTACTCCTAATTATGCCTCAAAGAGACTAGAAGTTGCCGTAGGGGAAGTGATGCTGAAGTAGATTAACAAAGATGAGACCATTTCGATTTCTTGCCAATAGACTGAAGACTTCCATAGATGCGCTGAGAGTTCATTTGTGCATTTTTAAAGAAGCCTATGGCTTTAAACTATTTCCTTTTTTGAGGTTTAAAAAATACATATTGTTGTAAAATTCTGCTCCTAGTAATTTGTTTTGATATTAAGTTTTCTTTCTTTTCTTTTATATTACATAGGGAAGAAAGGAGAAAACAGTAAATAACAAATACAAATGTGTAATATCTTGACTATGTTCCACCCATTCAATACCTCTGGTAGTGATGTATGTTTGCACATGTGTCTATGAAAAAAGTAAAGTGAATATAAATGAAGTAAATGTGATTATGAGAGTCTTTTGAGATAACAGGAGAGATATTTATATATTAATAAACCAAAGCTGGGAAACCTTAGCTCGGATTATTTGAAATATTTGAAGGAATTCTAAGACTTTTCAAGAATAGCTGAGTACATAGGCATTTCCCTCTCTCCCCCACACCCCCCCATGATACAATGTTTTAAAAGGATTCTCTTTCTAGGAGGTGTGAAAAAGAAACAGGTAGCAGGAGGGCTTGATACATAGAAAATATTTAAAGCAAAATCAGAGTTTAATGATCTAGGTCAGTTATTCTCAAATTATCATGTGCTTAAGAACTACCCAAAAAACTTGTTCAAGTACAGTAGGCCTGAGATAAGACTAATGATTTTTTTTTTTTTTTTTTTTTGGAGAGGTTTTTTGCTATAGAGCACATGCGCTCGCCAGACAGACAGAGAGAGTCAGAGAGACAGAAAGCAAGAAATCACCCCCCAGGGGGGATGGTCACGCTGCAATCCCTTTTCCTCCATTCTCCTCTCGGGATCTTGGGCATGCACGCACACACGCCCGGCGTGAGTTTAAGCCACCAGGTTCGGGACTTGAACCGCAGTCAACTACGTGGGAGTCCAGAGACATAGCCATTACGCTAACTGCTGGTCCCATGACTAATGATTTTTTTAGAGGTTTGTGCTATAGGGCATCTGCAAGTGTGCTGGCCAGAGACACAGAGAGACAGGAAGCAGAAAATCACCCCTCAGGGGAGATGGCCATGCCTCAGTTCTTTCTCCTGGATTCTCCTCTCGGGATTTTGGGCATGTTGCCACGTATGTAAGTTTTAAGCTGTCAGGTCCAGGACTCAAATCACAGTCCACCACGTGGGAGTCAAGAGCCATAAGCACTAAGCCACCTGGTGGCCTCAAGACTAATGAATTTTTAATTTTACAAGTTCAGAGATACTGCTGATGCTGCTAGCTGAAGATCACACTTTCTTCTAGACCAGCACTTCTCAAATTTAATCTGTAGATGAACCACCTGGACTGTGTGAGACGTTCAGTAAACGGGATGGCTAGGGGTATGCACTTCAAGCAAGCCCAAAGGTTCTGCCCATGCTGCTGATCTACAGACCACACTATCAGGAGCAAGGTTTTAGATGATGTCCTACATTATAGGCCCAAATCATACAACATTGTTCAGTGATTTCAGAAGATAATAGGATCAAATAAAGGTTTCAAGTTCATTTCCTGACCAATTAAGATGTTTCCTCTTGTATATGGCAGGAATACATTTTACCACACTATTGAGAGAAGCATTTACTGAGATCCTGTTCTTTGTATGAATTGATAGCCCTGGCAATTATTAAAAAAAAAAATAGGTGAGGGGGACCAGCAGTTAGCGTAATGGCTATGTTGCTGGACTCAACGTGGTTGACTGCGGTTCGCATCCCGGACCTGGTGGTTTAAAACTCACGTCGGGCACGTGTGCGTGCGTGCCCAAGATCCCGAGAGGAGAATGGAGGAGAAGGGATTGCGGCGTGACCATCCCCCCTGGGGGGTGATTTCTTGCTTTCTGTCTCTCTGTCTCTCTCTGTCTGTCTGGTGAGTGCACATACCCTATAGCAAAAAAACCTCTCCAAAAAAAAAAAAAAAAAGGTGAAAAGTGGTTTTCTTCTATAACTTGGCTTCCATAACTATTTTGGAATTTTAGAAATAAAATGCTACCCACATTGACCTATATTATATTTCATTCATTATGTTCTTTGATTCCAATATCATGTGTATAAGTACAGGCAGGAGGAAAGGCTGCTCCAGTAATTCAACTCGAAGAAAGAGGTGTGGCTGGCCCTACAGTGCAGTAGTGAAAGGGCAAAAAATCCTTATGGCTAATCCCTTATGGCCGACTGTGGCTTGATTCCTAGCCCTGGAGGCTTAAAAAATACCGGGGGGGGGGGGGGAGGTTGTCCAAAATCCTGTTGGAAAGGAGCTATGAAGGTCATTGCAGCGTGACCATGTCCCATGGCAGAGTGTTTCCTCTCTCCCTCTCATTCTGGTGAGTGCATTCTCCCTCTGACAATAAAAAATAAATAAATAAATAAAAATAAAGTATCTTAGGAATAGTCAAAGAGTATTATCTATCCCCCTCATTGAAATTTTTATTCAGCTAGATAAGTTCTATTTCTATAAAGTAAAAAGTTGAACTAAATCTAGTAAAGTAACCTGAGAAATGTACTTAATTTTGTTGGATGTGGGTGCAAGAAAGCCCTCCTGGTAAGTGTTGGCTGTCTTCAACTCACATTTCCTCAGTAATCAATACTTTTCTATTCCTTTCCTACTATGTAAACCTCCTTTTTTAAAATAGAGAAAGTAAATCATGGTAATGATAATATATCAAGGGTTTTGAAGTAGACATTTATAACAGAACATTCAAATGAACTATATAAGAAGTAAGAGCTATTGTATATATTTTGTTTTAATTCTGAATGACTTTGAGCATTCTGGGATGCATTCATTTCTGTTTCCACATGCCCTTCCCATTCACAAATTTTCAAGTAATAACTTACTATTAAATTCAATAATTCAATGACTCAAACTGGTTTTGTATACTGAACGTAAATCTCTCAATTCTCATTTTACTTATTTATTTTGACAAACTAGATCAAAAATGGGCAACCGATGATGTTAATATTAATATTCGAACCCTTGCTCAAACAAATGTACAAAAGACTTAAAATGATTGGGGCCAGCAAATGGAGTAGCAGTTACGTTGCTGGACTTGCCCCTGGTCAACTGCAGTTCGAGTCCCAAACCCAGTGGCTTGAAACTTAAGCTGGGCACGTGTGTGTGCATGCCCAATATCCCAGGAGGAAGATAGAGGAGAATGAAGAAGTGGCTATCCCCTTGGGGGGTGATTTTTCACTTTCTCTCACTGTCTCTCTTTCTCTCTCTGGTTAACACATGCACCCTAAGGTAAAAACTTATACCAAAAAAAAAAAAAAAAAAAAAAAAAATCAGAATTTAAATTACTCTTTTTTTGGAACATGCTGTTAATATAGCTTTTTGTTTGCTTAATACATATGACTTTTTGTATTATTAATTCTGAGGGTAAATGATTATCTTTACAGCAATAATCTATAAAGTAATTTTGTCACTTCTATCTCTTCTTCTCATTTTCAAAGGTTATTAATTTCTGATATATTCACCAAATTGGACTGATCTAAGAATAATGTTTTCATACAGGATGTTTGACTCCTTTAAAAATGGTATACTTCTGGGGACCAGCAGTTAGTGTAATGGCTATGTCGCTGGACTCCCATGTAGTCGACCGCAGTTCGTGTCCTGGAGCCGGTGACTTAAAACTCACGCCGGGCGCATGTGCGTGTGTGCCCAAGATCCTGAAAGGAGAATGGAGGAAAAGGGATTGCGGCGTGGCCATCCCCCCTGGGGGGTGATTTCTCGCTTTCTATCTCTCTGTCTCTCTGTCTGGCCAGTGCACACACCCTATAGCCAAAAAAAAAAAAAAAAACAAAAAAAACAAAAAACAACAAAAAAAACACCTCTCCAAAAAAAAAGATGTAATAAAAAAAAATGGTATACTTCTGTACTTAGTTGATATCTATTTAAAGAAGTTACAAACAGTATGATTTCATAATGTACATGTTTGTACTAGAGGAGCAGTGACCTTGTTGAAAATGCGTTCTCATGAAAACTATGGCCCCATTTTTACAGAAAATTGTAATGAGGAACCAACAAGAAACTATCCATACAAAGTAGTGTATATTTAGTGTATTCTTGGAGCAACTTTTGTCTTGATAATTGAGGTAGAACTAGCCAATATGTCATCCTTTTCCTTTTCCTATGTAGATATTGAAGCCAGATGAATCAATAGACTGTTTTTCTAAATACATTGTTTTGTTTTTATTGTGTAAACCTTTCCTTACAAATAAGCCCTTATACTGATTTGTAACATGGAAGCAAGTGGACATCTGGCTTCTGTGAAAAATATGATTCACTCATTTGCATTTTTAAATTCCATTCATTCCATTTTTAAATTGTTTGCTTGTCCTCTTTGCTCTTTCTAAAAGAAACTCTTCTCAACTCCCTTCAATTTCAAACACTCATAGAGTTTATGGTTCTCGTAATCACTACATTATCCTCTTAAAAGTTTAAAATAAAAATCAATATTCACAGTCTACAACATGAGGAAAAACACAATATCAAAATGAAATTAATTCAAGGCCAACAAAAACATAGGTGACAAAAATCGGTTTACCCCTAGTAGTTTATATTGGTCTTGTGGGACTGAAATATCTTTCAGAGGCCATTTTAAAAAATAATTTGAGAAGCAAAATACTCATAATTTATGATAATAATTTATTCTTCACCTTAGTTATGAGGTACCTTCCAAAAGTATTTTGATTATTTAAAGATACTTCTCTAATTAGTTGCTTGCTTTTTAAAAATTATTTTATTTTATTTTATTTCAAGGTTTTTTATACATTCAATCACATTATTTTGCTTGTAAAGTGAATATTCTGACATGAGTACATTTCTCCTCAGTCCAGTTGATAATACTATAAAGTTATCTTCAATAGATAAGACACCATTTCTTTGTCCCATTAATGCTATGCCTCTCTATTTTTCTCCTTAATGGCCTTCCTCAGACTCTACTCCATGAATTCTGGGATGAAAGACTACACTATTTGGTTCATGTATATTGTTTTTAATTTTATGGTGGCAAATCCAGAATGTCTAATAATTCCCCAACATTGAACATTCATAATAACCAAGAGAAGAATAACTTGTAAGTTCCTTTCAAATTTGAGTTAAGGCTTCTCGTAGAGTATTTTAATCCTTACCTTTAAATAAAAGACTCATATGGGATCCTATATTCATATAATTAAATAGTTAAATTTGATCTCTATTTTCCTATACCCAATCAGTTCTAACCTAAAAAAGTGTGAGAGTGTGCATATAAATGAAAATATGTTTCCAGTTGAATGCAGTAGTTGGTGGAGCTAAAACTAGATCATGAAAATAGGGTAACCATGATGGGCAAAGAGAAGATGAGAGAAATTAGTTTACCAGGATCTTCAGATGTAAACTTTGGACTCAATTCTGAATACCAGAAATTAATGTTTTTTCTAAAAATATGAATAAAATTAGTTTTAAGGAGATTTACTTAGGGGACATGGAGCACACACAGTAAGAAGGTATAGATGAGAAACCAAAACCGAGAAGACCAGCTGGTCAAAGTTCTCAAGCTCTGGGACCAGCAGTTAGCGTAATGGCTATGTCGCTGGACTCCCACGTAGTCGACCGCGGTTCGAGTCCCGGACCCGGCGGCTTAAACTCACGCCGGGCGCGTGTGCGTGCGTGCCCAGGATCCCCAGAGGAGAATGGGGGAGAAGGGATTGCGGCGTGGCCATCCCCCCGGGGGGTGATTTCCTGCTTTCTATCTCTCTGTCTCTCTCTGTCTGTCTGGCGAGCGCACGCGCCCTATAGCAAAAACCTCTCCAAAAAAAAAAAAAAAAAAAAAAAGTTCTCAAGCTCTGAGCTTGCATGATCTCATGTAGAAGTCCTGTCTCACAATTCATATTCTTTGCTAATATCATAAAGTTTAGAAAACATCTGGAAGAACATGTGGGACTTGAAACTGGGAGAAATACATTTCATTAAATTTCTCAGTCTGGATTTCATGACAGCTACCACATTGAACTAAATTACATTTCAATCTGGCTTTGGTGCCTTTAATTAGGGGAGATAAATTATTATGTTAGAGATACATCTATAGACCTGTTAGAAAATGAGAGGCCTCTTCTTGGGGTCAAAGAACTAACCCTTTTGAGAAAATTTGGAGAACTTTATAAGAAAAAGTCATAGATGTGGATTACGCCTAGAACAACTGCACACTACAAAAGTTGATCTTGAGAGTAATCTGTAGCATGGTCAGATACACTAGTGTGATCCTCTCAGGAAGGATGAATTGGTCCCATTAGTTGTTTCAGAAATGTCTCATGTCTTCTGTCTTTCATGATGAGATTACAATTATTTGGACACCCACTCATCGTTTGACTAATTGTTACTAGTTTTGCCATGTATTGCATGGCAGTTCAATATGGATGCCATGCTTTTCAGATCTTTGAAGAATAAGAAGCAATCTACCTCTTTGACAGACGTGGCTGTAAGAATTCAGCATTAGAAGACAAGTCACATCCTCTTCCAAAAGGAAATTTAGCTGCCCTCCTGGTGAGAGAGTGTAGGCACTGAATGCCCATTAACATGTCATTCAGGCTCTCCATCTGATAGAGTCAGAAGAACTGAAGCTTCGAAAAACAGTTCTTGAAAGAAATGTGGACAATTATCCGAAGTGTTTTGTGTCTGGAACAAATATTAAATGAATTCTCCATTGATAGTGAGGCCAAAAACTAGGTCAAAGGAGAAATTATATATTTGAGCTGTAAAGTCACTAAATAAGTGCTGAATCAATTATTGTCTTTTAGTGAAAATCCAAACAGGTCAGAAGGTAGCTTTGGTTCATTCTGTCTCACTTGTGAGATGGGGTAATAATATCTCCCCCTATTCACTTTATAGGCATGTTGCAAGGACAAATTAAGTAATTACTTCCCAACATAATAATTTTGAGATTTTAGGGAAAAAAATAAGCATATAAAAATGGAAGACATGTACATTCTATTGTAGTTAATACTATCTTTCATTTGAAGCTATTATAGATGTATTTATAAGTAAAATTGAAGACTAAGACTTCACAAAGCCAATGTAGACCCCAAAGCTAAGGAACAATTTTATTTTTTTATTTTTTATTGATACAACCAGTGAGTGAAAAGAGGAAAGGATGAAGCTAAAACTTTTCTTGGGGATTGTGTTTTCCTTTACTATGTAATTATTTGTTCTGAGTTAAGTAAACTTTCCAGTGAAGTAGAATGTGCATTCAAAAAATGCACAAATGAAACTATATATATTAATAAATACTTCAACAAAGCAAACACATTTATGTATCTTCAATGAGATCAAGAAATAGAATGCTATTAGCAGATAAGAAATCCATTTGTTCCATTCTATCATTACCTTTGCACTAAAAGAAATCACTATCTTGATTCCTATATCTCGTTTCATTTTATGTTGTTGGCCTTCATATAAGTAATAACATATGGTATGTACTTCATTGTGCCCATATTGTAGTGTATAATTGTAGTTCGTTGATTTTCTTTGATGTACTTTATCATGAATATACTATATACTAAAATTAACTTATCTCTTTGGATGGGCATGGGTTGTTTCCAATGTTTAGTTGCTTTAAGTCTTATCTGTGTTTTGGGCACATAAGTACACATTTTTGTTAAATATATACCTAGAAGTGAAAATACTAGGCAATAAAGTATACGTTTATTCTGTTGTGGCAGATGTGTTGAAACAATTTTCCAAATTAATTATATCATTTGATGCTTGTACCAGCAATGTTACTTCTTATCCTCTCCAGGGTTGGATGGTGTCACTTTTTCAAATTTAGCCACTTTGGTAGGTACGTAACAAAGCCTCATTGTAGTCATAATTTGCACTCCTTTGACAAAAATTAAGTTCTGGCAACTTTCTTATATTATTAATCATTGGACATTATTTTCTCTGAAATACCTGATCAAATTTGTTGCAAATTTTTTCTTTTGGATTTTTTTTTTTCTTTTCTTGTGATTGCATGGTACTTGGCATATTCTTGCTATGAGTCTTTTTGTAATATACGATGTGCAAATATCTTTATGGTTTGCTTTTTTCATTTCTTTGGTAGTGCCTTGGGATGAATTTAATCTCCTTTGTGGTTAGTTCATTTTGTGTCCTGTTAAGCATATATTTTATTTTATTTTAATTTATTTTGCCTTATGGCACGTGCCCTTACCAGAGAGAAAGAGACAGAGACTGTGAGAGGGAAGTGAGAAATCTTCCCCAGGGAGGATGGCCACGCTACAATCCCTTTTCCCTTTCTCCTCCATTCTCCTCCCAGGATCTTGGGCACCCATGCACAGGCCCCCACATGAGTTTCAAGTCACCAGGTCCAGGACTCAAATCACAGTTAGACAAGTAGGAGTCCAGCAACATAAGTGCTAACCATCTGCTGGCCCCTTGTTAAGCATATCTTTACCTATGCTTGACAATATATAGGAGCACGACAA
This sequence comes from Tupaia tana, assembly GCA_026018925.1. NCBI lineage: Eukaryota > Metazoa > Chordata > Mammalia > Scandentia > Tupaiidae > Tupaia > Tupaia tana. The sequence continues at coordinate 196,853,273 of JAKSZU010000001.1, read as the reverse complement.
TTCTTACTAATTTTTGGAAGCTCATTTTTTACCATTTATTTTTATAGCCACAAAGCGCTTGAATTCATTTTTGTGTATTCTGTAGGCTAGAGGTCATGTATAATACTTTTCTTGTTTATATTTGTGGGCTCAGCACTATTTATTGAGAAGACAATTCTTTCAATATTGCAGTACAACTTCATTCTGTCATAAATCAAGTGACTATGTATTTGTGTAGATTTGTCTTTAGATTCACCTTTAAGTTTCTTTAAATACCACACTCCCTTAGTTACTATACTTTGTTACATCTTGGTTTCTGGTAATGTATATCTCCCGATTTTGTTCTTCAAGATGATCTTGGTTATTCTTATCACTTTGCATTTCCATATGGATTTTAAAATTATCTTGCTGATTTCCATATTTAAAAATATCTGCTAGAATTTTGATTGAATCTATATATCATTTTTTGGAGAAATGCTATCTTTCTACCATTGTGTTCTGTTCATAAACATAGCAAATCCTTTTATTTATACTTTTTATAATTTTAATTTCTTTCACTAATATTTTTCAGTTTTCTGTGTTGAGGTCTTTTACAGATTTCATTAGTTACTCTTTGCCATTTGCTCTTTTGAATACTATTGCAAATTGTATGTATACACATATTTTTTAAATGTCATTTTCTGATTTGTTTATAAGTGGCATATAGAAATACAACTTATTTTTTTAAAAAATTGACCATCGATCTAGTTCCCTTGCAAAATTCATTTATAAATCAGAATTGTTTTACTGTAGAAAGTTTTGGATTTTAGACATAAAGTGATTCCATCTAAAAATAATCTCTCTCTTTTTCTCTCTCTCACTCTTTCTAATCCTTGCATCTTTTATTTATTTTTCTTGCTTATCACTCTGGCTGGATGCTGAACAGAAGAGACATTAGTAGGCACATTTATCTTTTCCTTATTTCATGAAGAAAAGTTTCCATGTTTTACCATTATGTATACTTGCTATTGGTTTTATGTAGATACCTATTAAAAGATTAAGAACATTTTAATTTGATAAGTGTATTAACTTATCAAATATCTGTACATTTTCTATTTATCTTCTTCAAAATTGGTTTTCTAAGTTACTAGCAATGAAGGTGGGGAATGCATTATAATTTTAATTCTCTAAAATTTTTTTAACATACAGTAGTATTGACCAAACATGATTTATTTTTATGTATATTCTATGTGTGTTTGAATGAATTTATAGTCTATCACCTTTAGGACAGTGTTCTAAATAATAATGATTTTATTTTCTTACTAAAATCTATATGTTTATAGATTTTTTCATTTACTTATTGTATGATTATTAAGAGACATATATTGAAATCTTCCACTCAGATTGTTGATTTGTGCATTTTTCCTCTATTTCTTTCATTTTTTTTTGCTTTATATATTATGACACAATGTTCTTAGAAGGATATAAATGTAAAATCACTATTTTTCCAACTGTATTAACCCTTATGTTATTAAAAAAATGTTCCTTTTATATCTAATAAAAGTACTCGCCACAGGGGCCAGTGGGTGGAATGGTGGCTAAGGTGCTGGACATTCCCACATAACTGACCATGGTTTGAGTCCTGGACCTGGTGGCTTGCCTTCTGATTTTCTCTCTCTCTGTCTGTCTCTGATCAAATTAAAATACATTAATGAGCAATAAAATTAAATAAATAATTATTTTAAAATATTATTTAAAAAGTACTTGCCATAGTATCTACTTTGTTTTATGTTGATATAGCTACATTGTTTTTCTTTGACTAATATTTGCAAGATATGTGTTTTCCATCCTTTACTTTCAATCTCTCAATGATAATTAATGGACAGTGTATGTGTGCACATATGTGTTTTAATAGCATTGACTGGGCTTTTTAAAAATCAGCAACATTGGGGCCTGTAGGTGGTATGATTGTTAAGGGCAATAGACTCCCACATGGCCAACCAAGGTTTAAGTCCTGGACTTGTTGGCTTGATTTCTCAATTTTCTTCTCTCTCTCTCTCTGTCTCCCTCTAGTCAAATTAAAATAAAATGAATAAATAAAGTTAAATAATCAACATCTTTGTTTTCATAACCATATATTTATTCCATTTATATTTAGTGCAATTGCTGGTACATTTAAGCTTTTATTTATTGTCAGCTATTTTCTATTTATTCTATGCAGTTTGTGTTACTTCTCCTTTCTTTCCTTATTTTTCACTAATCGAATATTTTCATGAATTTATCTCCCATTCCTGGCTAGTTGGGTAATTATGCTTTGCTATTTTGTTTATTGATTATATGAGGGATTGTACTTAAATCTTTATTTTAAGGGTATTTTAATTTTTAATTTGATTGCTTTCCAGAAATTAAAAGATACATGGACCATTTTATCTCCATTTACCAAGTTTTTAGCCTTTTCTATTATTATTGTCAGATATTTAAATTCTGAATATTTTTTATTTTATAATTTCTTATTTTCATTTAATTATTGCATATCTTTATGGTGTATAATATGTTTTTACAAAGCATACATGCAGTGTGTATTATCAAATCAAGGATATTACTACATATATTGTTTCTAACAAAGAACCTTATATTCTCATGCCTGTTAAATACCTTTTTTTCTGGGCCTCTCCCACCCATGATCCACTATACACCCCTCACTTCGTTATTATAAAGCCTCTGTTATCTACGCTTTCCCTTTTTACTACTGTATCTTCAAATCTTTCAATTTCTGCCATAGAGTACAAATGTTCAGTATACACTGAGTAGGAGCATATAGTGTTTGTCTTTCATAGTCTGACTTATTTATCTTAATATATAATCTTCTATGCTTGCCAATATGTATTGAAGACAGAGTCTTATTGATCTTTATGACCAAGTAGTATTCCGTAGTGTATATGTGCCACATTAAAAAAAAAAAAAAAAAATCAAGTCATCAGTTTTGGGGCACATACTTTGATTCCAAGTCTTAGTAAGTCTAACCATATCTTAAAACACAAAATACATCATTTTTTTGTAGCTTTAATATCTATTTAAATGTACACACATATTTTCTTTTTCCATTGCTCTTTACTTCTTTCTTCATTTTCCTATTTCTTTGTAGTTTCATTTTAATTCTGCTCAAAGAAATCTCACTGTTCTATTTAATGTTGATCTGCTAATAATTAATCTAGCTTTTGTATTATTATTTCAACTTTAGTTTTTGAAGGCTATATGATCTGGGTATAAAATTATAATTGAGTAGCCTTTTTTCCTCTTTCTTTTGAGTGTTTTAAAAATATTAAATTATTTCCCAGCTTCCACTGTTCCTTCTACTTCTTTGAAAATAATAACCTTTTCACTCTCATGTGCTTTTTTTTTCTCTCATGTGCTTTTAAGTTTTCTCTCTCTCTTTTTCATTATTTTACAATTTTATGCTGAAAAATTTAATTGTGAATTTCTTTGTTTAGTGTTCTTTATATTTGTTCTGTTAATAGGACAGCCTGGATTTGTTCTTGCAGTGTTTTTTTTTTTTTTTCCCTCCACAATAGAGGATGTACACACATGTGTGCATGAGAGAGACAGAGACAGAAGCACCTTTGACATGATCGGGTAATGCCTCAGTCCTCTTTGTCTGGTAATGCTGTGATTCCCTTCCTCCAGGCTTTCAACTCATCAAGATTTTGCCCTTAAGCATTTATGCAAAATATGTTTCATGTTGACAAGGCTGGGGAATCTGAACCCATGATTAGCCATGTGGCCTTCAGCTCTCCAGCCCAAAATGTTACAGAATGCCAGGTAGGCACAAGTTTTTCTTCACCGTTGATAAATTATTATAATTTATCTGCATTTGCCCATTCTTACCCTGTACACCACAATCCACATATATCTTATGCTTTTTCATTAATTAATTAATTAATTATTTAGTTTTACTGTCAGACATGTGAACTCACTCAAAAGAGACAAAGAGAGAGAGAAAGAGAGGGAGACAGAAATTGAGAAATAATGCCACAAGGGGGATAGCCATGCTGAAATCCCTTCTCCTCATTCTCCTTTTGTGCGTGTCTTCACATGAGTTGGCATGCTCTTCAAGCCACCAGGTCCAAGACTTGAACTACCTAGTTGACCATGTGAGATCCAGTTACCTTAACCTCCACACCATTTGCTACTCCCCTTATACTCTTTTCTGTACTTTTTATTCATTTTGTTTTTCATGCTTTACTTTTGATATTTTCTAATGACCTATATTTCAACTTCATAATAGCTCTTTCTACTATTTTCCTTATTCATAATAAAGTATGAGCATACACACATGAGAAAGACAGAAAGAGAAAGAAAGACAGAGAAAGAGAGGCCTTTCATAAGGTCTGGTCTTACTGTAATTCCTTTCTTCCAGTCATCCAGCCTGTCAGATCTAGGGCACTTACATGCATGCCTAGTATGTTTCCAGCTAGCCAGACAAGAGAGTCAAACCTTGGTCACTATCTGGGGTCTGGAGTTTTCTTTACAGCGCATTAATGCTGAGCCATGGAACCAGGTCTTTTTCACACTACTATTAAGCTTATCTTTTGAATTATGTGTTTAAGTTACTATATTCTGTAGATCTATAATTTTTGTTCATATCTTTTTAAAGATTACAGTTGTGTGGTAAGATTTTCTGACTTATTTCTTGAATATATTGATCAAATTACCTTAAATTTTATGTTTGATAACTAATATATCTGTCAAGTATTCAACTACTTTTTTCTAAATCCTGCTTATTCATTTGATTTTTTTTACCTTAGGGTGCATATGCTCATCAGAGAGAGAGAGAGAGAGAGTGTCAATGAGAGGGAAAGTAAGACATCACACTCAAGAGGGATGGCCATGCCTCAATCTCTTCTCTTCCATTCTCTTCCCGTGATTTTGGGCATGCGCACATATTCACCCAGCATGATTTCAAGCCACTCAGTCTGGGACTTAAACCATGGTTGGCCTTTTGGTAGTCCAACAATGTAACTGCTATGCCATCCATGGGTCCCAGGTCTTCTTTATTTGATAAGACTGTAATTAAAAAAAATTATCCTAGACATTATATTTGATTATAATAACTGATCTTTTCTCTTGTTTCAGAAATGGTTTATTCCTATCCTCTGGCAATCAGTAAGAGGATAGAAAATATAAATCTAACAAATGAACTGACTGGAGGCTTGTTTTCTGTCTTTTTAATGCCTTTTGATGCTTTTTTCTGTTCTTTTCTTTTGTATTTTTTAGCTTCTTTCCAATGTTATGGCTTTTCAGGTTTCCCAGTGATGAGTCTTCTCAGGACCATGAGAATGCCAATATTCTATACTACTTTATGGTTTCTTTCTGTGGGGCTCCTTAGCCCACTGTTCAATGCAGCTTGATTAGTATCTTTGAAAAGTAGAGTGATACTAAATTCAGATTCCTTCTTTTTATTTAGATTGTAAGTTCCTGTCTCTCTTAGTATAGAATTAAATTTTTATCTTTTTAGTCACTTAATATTGCCTAAAACTTCTCTGTTAGCAGCTAGCCTCCATTTGCCTTCTCATATTTTGGCCCTAAGTGAAGAATTGACAGATGCTGTGAAGGGAAAAGGAGCATTAAAAGAACTGAGCTTGCCTTCATAAGTTCTTTTTTTCTACACATGCTTGTCCCTGAAGTTTTAGTTATTTCAGGAACTCTTCAATGACTTCATATTTATGCCTTTTCATATTATCAATCTATTCCCGACTATTCGTAGTTAAAGCTTTGATACATAATAGTTGGAGGTAGAAATAAATTCCTACTTATATTTTCTTTTGGAAATGATTAAATTAGAAAATTTTGAGTGATATTTTACATGTTAACAGTTTATTTTAAACAAATTACTGAAAACCCTCTGTTCTCTTGTATTCTTTTTTCCATTTTTAAAATTTTATTTATAATTTATTTTTTATATAAATTCAAATACATTGTTTAGCTTACAAATTTCAATATGTGAACATTTCTTCCCAGTCCAGTTGATCAAAATATCTTCAGCAGATAACACCACACCTCCCCATCCCGTCAATGCTCTGCCTCTGTATCCCTCCTCCAAATAACCTTTCCTAGGTCCCACTCCTCCACACACACTACATCTGGCATTTATACCCATCTCTTGTGTTTGTATATCTTTTAGTCAGTCAGTTTCAGTCATAGAGTGCAGACACAAGGTATATATTAAGTGGGGACATACAATGTCTCTCCTTCATAGCCTGGCTTGCTTCACTCAGCAGTAAATTTTCCATATTCTTCCACTTTCTGTTAAAATCCAGGGTTTTGTTGGGTTTTATGGCTGAATAGTATTCCATAGAGCATATTTTCTCTTGTATTCTAAGTAGCTCTAACATACAACTGTTTGGATATCCTTCCTCAAGTTTGTATATTGTACATCTGAATTCATATACCTTGTCATTATCATTTTAAATATATGTATTATATACTTTTATAAACATAGCTATTTTTTGAAATGTAAATAAGTCAGAACTTTGGTGTATGGTAATTGAGTTATAAAAATTATAATAAAGGAGGGAAAATCCCTCATATATCTATTTGTTTTTTGGGGGACACAAACTTATATAAGTGCTTTAAGGGAAAGTTTCAATGACTGGCCCCAAGCCTAGTGGTTAAGGGAGCTAGATTCCACATGGCCAATTGCAGTTCAAATCCCAATGCTGGCAGTTTGAAAAGCATGTTCGATGTGTGTGTATTCTTCCCCCAAATCATGACAGGATAGAGAGTAATGGAAGAGAAGATATAGTGGCCTGACTGTGCCCTATTAGAGGGTGCTATCTCTCTTTCTGGCTAGTGCATATGCCCTCTGCCATTAAAAAAATAATTTAAAAAATGAATTTAAATAATTAAATTTACTTGTATAAATTTCAGAAAATCCATTTAGAAATATAATGAAGAATACCTTATTAGAATGAATTTTAGAATCATGGCTTTCAATTGTGGGTAGGAATTGATATAATACATGCTAAAAATAAAATAATTTATAAATGAGGTAAATGCTAGAATCCCTTACCCAAGAGTCGAATACTTTTGCAACTGGTATGTTCAGTACCTATTTCCTTTTTAACATTGCACAGCCTTGTTTGCATCAAAGATGCCTCTTAGGGACTTAGTCAAAATAATGATTGACCTTTCCTCTATATCTTAGTGCCTTCATTCTCAGGGAAGTTTAATGCCATGTTTTCCCCTCCTTCACATTCTTCCATGGAATCTTTACTTACCTGTATCTCATCTTCTTAATGTTTGTATTACTATTTTGTTGATCTGATAAACTGATACATAAGAAGATATGTTTTGGGACTGGCAGATGGATAATGCTTATGTAGCTGAACTCCCACATAGTCGACCGTGTTTTGAGTCCCAGACCTGGCAGTTTAAAACTCACGCTTGGTGCATGTGCATGCGTAACCAAAAATCCCAAAAGGAGAATGGGGGAGAAGGAATTGTGGAGTGGTCATTTCCCCGGGGGGTGATATTTTGCTTTCTGTCTCTTTGTCTCGCCAGCAAGTGCACGTACTGCTAGTAAAAATCCTTCTCTCTTAAAAAAAGGAGAAGATATGCTTTGAGTGAAAAGCTTTAAACACACCTTAAGATTTTAGGTAGGTAGCAAATAAATAATGTTACTGGTATTATGTCATATACACATTTTCAAACGAAAATGGTTTGTTTGAAGCCTATTTTATTTTTAAATCTACTTCATGAGGGGGTACTCCCCACAGGCTCTCACCACACTGCACTCTTCCCACCACTCCTCCAGTCAGCCAGGATTACAAGTGGCCTGGCATGTTCAAGTTGACCCAGGATCCACTTTCAGGCCTCCTATATCTCCAGTGTTGCATGGTAGTGCTCTGCCACTTATGTCACCATGGCTGGGCCTTTTATTCTTTTTTTTTTTTATAAAACATTTGTATAAGACTTTAAATGACACCATTCTGGTTGAATATATACTAAATTTCCCCCCCTCAAAATAATTCCAAGTTGACAGAATTCCAATTGTCATAAATAAAAAAGGTATTCTTGTGCTTTGAAAAAGTTTCTTTCAACCAAGGTAGCATATCTACTTTTCTTTATTTTGACAGGTGCAATTTCCAAGTTTCAAGATATTTTACATTTTTTCTCCAAATTAAGTGCTCTTATGTTAGATATTGTCTATCCCCCAAAGTCTCATGCGTTACAAGCTTGGACCCCAATATAACAGAGTTGAGAGGAGGTGGGACCAGGTTTGGGGTTTGGATAATGGAGGCACTGGACTCATGACTAGATTAGTGCCATCTTGCCAGAGGGATGTGTTTGTTCTCTTGAGAGTGAGTTAGTTCATATACGGATGAGCTGTTAGGAGCCAGCAGGTGGCATGGTAGTTAAGGGCACTAGATTCCCACATGGTCAACTGTGGTTTGAATCCCTGACATGGTGGCTTGCTTTCTCACTTTCCCTTTCTCTCTTTCTCTGTCTTTCAGGTCAAATTTAAAAATAATAATAATAATAACAAAAGGAAATAAATTAATTAATTAATTAATTAAAATTTTTTTAAAATTAGCAAAAACTTAAAGAAAAAAGAATGGGTTGTTATAAAAGATGGCTAGCCTCAGGTCATTGTCTCTCTTTGTGTGGGCTATGTCGTGACATAGTGCCAGAGACCAACCAGATGTCAGCTCACGTTCTTAAATTTTCTAGCCATATACACCTATTCTTTATAAATCACCAGGCTTGGGTATTTCTGTTTAGCCACACAATAATGGTCTATAACATTAAGGTTGCATAAGCTTATGCCAGGTTTCACGGTTAGCAAGAGTAATACTCATTAGATGCTTTTACTTGGAATTACAGGTTTTATTTCAGACTGTAAGTGTTTAGGAGGGATATTATTTGTAAATCAATGACAGAATGAATACATTTTCATTCTTATCTCTAAATTATTTCATCACCTTCATTGTACAATGATACATTTGTCTCAGTGATATTCAAGAATGCATTAGAAAAAAACTAGTACATGTGTTGCTGCTTGTTTATAAAAGCAGTTTTGAAGATGTCTTAAAAGTCCAGAAAACAAATCATAAAAAAAAAAATTGAAAATAGTATATCATTCGTGCCCTTTCTATTCAAATTTTACTAATATTTTGTAAGTGTTATATTTGAATTACTCCTTTTATGCAATTTATCAGCTATGGATCAGTATTGCTGTGGTTATATTATTAGTCTTTTGTCTATATCATTAAATACTTTACTATTAATTATAGTCTCTATGGTGCTAATACAAAATGCTGTAATTTAAAAATATTGAAAATCCCTGGTCTAGCTGTTATAATACCATGTCCATGAGATATAGTATATGCCTCTTTTATACTGCACTTATGTTTAAATTTAATGCCAACATTTCATTGCTAAGAAACATGTTAAGTGAGGATGGAGACAACATATTTATTGAAGGGCACATCTACATTGGCAGGTGTTTTCTGACTTAAACATTTGTTTCAGATAATATTTTATTCAGGAGCTTCTTATCAGCCAAAATGTTTTCTCTCTCTCTCTCTCTCTCTTTTTTTCCCCCCAGTTTTGAAAATTCAAGTTTCCTCATCACATATTCTAAGCTGGAAATGTTTGAGAGGATATATTCTTTTGCTTTCGTTTCATATGCTTCAAACTTCTTATTGCCTCAATGAAAATCTTCTGTTCAGGGTTGGTATTCATATATATTATTTCAGATCTTTAGACATTGAACTTTATTTTCCAAATGTTTTCTCTTTAGATTGTTATATGGGACCTTCGTTTTTGGAAAAGTTGAAAGTATATGTTAGTAAGCAGGTCCAGGTAGAAGGACTTGACAAGTACCAATTAGAATGTTGCACTTGTCTAAGATAATTTGAATATTACTCTCAGAAAGATGAATGATTGAAGTTCTTAAAGGAACTGACTGCTGACAATGTCTGAAATTAACACACTTAATTCTAAATCTGTGCAATTTGACCTTAATTTTTGTGAACAAAAGTTACACTTTGCACTAATTTGCATTGCTGTTACTTTCATTTTAAATTGGAATTTTTTATCACCATCCATCTGTAAGATACCTCCTGTTACTAATTTCTGACGTGGATCCTCTCATTAATATGAGATTCACAATTGCATAGATTAAAAGTTATTTGATCATATCTGGCTCATCTCATGTTGTATCATTCTGTTTCTATATTTGATAGATATCTAACTGTGACAATGTTAATATCTAAAGATAATGAGTCAGAAAGTAACTATTGGAAAAGTAAATTTTTAATATGTCTGTTGACAGTTTTATTTCATAGGGTTTAACATTATTAGGTAAACTTTTCATTTTCAGCTATTTTATCAGAGTAGAAAATATTTTGTGGTCCTATAATTATGAAAAATTATATCCAGCATTAAAATGAAAATTTAAATAGCTTTATAATGAAATACTATGTGTGTCTGAGTACAACAATTTACTTTTTTTCTTTTTATAATTAATCACTTTGAAAACTCTCTCAACAAAAAAAATTCTGTTTTTGATAATGACCTTGGTGAGCACATGAAACAATAGAGAAAACAAATTGTTTCTGAGAATGTTTGAAGCCCAAAGGTTGAGTTACTGAAAGAGATAATGAACCTCGGGAAAATAGTTCCATTGAAACTCTTAATGTTTTTAATTGCTTATTTAGATGGAGAAGGAAACAAACTTCTCAAGGAGTCAGTGAACTGAGGATGTCTTTAGGAGTTGAATTTGATGGCCGTGTTACAACACTTGTATAGACATGAAGAATTGGCTTTAAAATCTTGGATTTGTATCAATATCTGAGTTTGTTAAAGTTGAATTGAGGCTACTTGGAGACTCTCAGCATCTGTTTCTTTATTTGTTTAAAAACTGAGCACCTGTAATTGGTAAAACCCTAGTATGACCAATGACTTACGAAGAATTAAAGGGCCCTTGCTGCTTTATGGTTTCAGTAATTACAATAAGCTCTCTCTAAAATTGTGCATTTTCAGTCTCTAATCTTCTCTTAGCCAGTCCTTTGGTACCTATTCTGTCAGTTTTTTGATCTGCCTAATGCTCTTTTGAGGAGAAACATTTGCACTTTTGCTAGTGCTTCCTAAAAATGGTGCCTCTGTTTTCTCTTCTGGAAAATAAGGATGACACTGCCTATCTTCCAAAGTGTTTGGGGGCAATAAATGAAATACTCTTTGTGAAAGTTCCCAACTAAATGTTTTGCACATGGAGAGGGCTGATAAATTTTCCTTTTTTCCCCATCTATCCTCTTCCCTTCTCCCCCTCTCTGTGTGATAAGAATTCTTGCTATCCTGAATAAGGAGAGCTTTTGAAGCCAGTGGATGTTTAATGTTCCTTTATCATGCCACACAGAGGACCGCTGGCCCTTGTAGACTCTTCCATGATGGTCACTGTCCCTTAAACTCTTCTTGTGCTTCTTCTTTCTTGCTATTCATCCTGATTGAAACCTGAAGCCTAAGTGATTTACTATTCCTGCAAACTAGCCCTAACAGCACACCAGGTGAAGAGATGAATTGAAAAATGCAATAAAAATGTTAATGTGAGAGTCATGATGACCGTTGAAATGGTCATGGAAAGTGAAAAGAAATCTTGCCTGCCTGATCAGTCTTTTGCTTTCCCCTAGTTGTAAGGAGTGTACTTTAACATTTTGGTAACTAGTTATGGTATCAGAATTTTAAACTAGACATGTGCAAAGATTTCTCTGGAACCCCAGTCCAATGAGCTACTCAGAAAATATAGTCAAGTACATTGGAAGCTGCTCCGTAGTCTTGCCCTGCCACCCATACCCTCAATCATACAAGGACATAATATGACATGAGTAGAATCTCTATGGATTCCTAGAAAGTATGACTTGTTTAAGATGATCTATTTAAGCATCCCCTTCCCACAAATTAGTGTATCTTAAAACTCCTAGAAGATAGTGTGGACATGTTCAGTTTCAGTGAGAAACCTAGTTTTAAGAACATGGCACTACTTATAGCTTACCTAACATTTTTAGTATAAGAGTATATGTCATCAAGTTCTCACATTTTCTATTTAATATATTTCTGTAAAGAAGGGATTGGGGACCAGCAGTTAGCGTAATGGCTATGTCGCTGGACTCCCACGTAGATGACCACGGTTCCCATCCTGGTCCCGGTGGCTTAAAACTCACGCCGGGCGCGTGTGCGTGCGTGCCCAAGATCCAGAGAGGAGAACGGAGGAGAAGGGATTGCAGCGTGGCCATCCCCCCTGGGGGGTGATTTCTCGCTTTCAGTCTCTCTGTCTCTCTCTCTCTGTCTGGCGAGCGCATGCGCCCTATAGCGAAAACCTCTCCAAAAAAAAAAAAAAAAAAAAAAAAAAAAAGAAGGGATCATGTTTTTTCTGGACTTTTGAGGGTTTTTGAGTACAAAGTGACATGAATTATTATCAGCAGTATGAATGAAGGCATGTCATCACAGAACACCTATGAGAAGTCTTTCAGAAGTTCATGAAAAATGTGTATTATAAAAAAAAACTTTACTAATTTCATTTTTTGCAGCAATATTAAGTATTTAAAAATAATTTTTGCTAAAAGTCATATGCATTAGCCAGAGAGATAGAGAGCAAGAAAGAGAAGTGAGAAAGTGTCCTTCAACTCCCATTGGGAATGGTCATACTACCATCCCTTCTCCATTGTTTCTCTCTCCTTTCAAGATTTTGGGCAAACATGTATAAATGCCTTACATGTTTCTCAAGCTGCTGAGTCTAGTACTCTAACCACATATTCAGCCACGTGGGATCCAGTGGCCTTCACTGCCTTGCCACAGACTGACCCAAATAAGATATTTCAATTCCATTTTCCATGAACTTTTTGAATTCCACGTGTAGTTCCTTTGACATCTCTTGAACTATGAAATGTAAGACACTAGAAGGTTATTGCCAGTTCCCATATTTAATAATAATGGATTAAATGCAAGTTTTTTTAAAAAGAATTATTTATTTAATTTTATGTATTTATTATTATTCTTCGATTTGATGAGAGAGAGCAAGCTGCCAGGTCTGACACTTGAACCGTGGCCGATCATGTGCGAGTTCATCACCTTAACGCCACCTGCCAGCCCCTTAAATACAAGTTTTATCAGTCAAGGCTAGTTCAGTTCAATCCTACTAAGATCCTATTCTATTATACCTCTTCCACTGTACGGCATCAGGCAGGATGCCTGCTGTGCCTCTCCCACTTTCCTGGCGGGACTTGGCATACCTGGGACAGCTAAAGGCTTAGAAAGGTTAAGCGTCAGACTCTTCAGTATAATGAGTTAAACAGCCTGCGGGGTAAATTCATGCTCTGGCACAAGAGAAAGGCAGAGTGACTGATAGAATTCTTTACCTTTCTCTGCCAAACACAGCACAGGCCCTTTGCCCTCTAGTGTCCCTCTTCCTGTTGTGACAAGTGAGGTATAACTACAGCCCAGCACTGCTCAGGTCCTTTTACCTTCTGATAATCCGAAGAGCGCCAGTGAGTTAATCATTTCTTTTGATTGTAATAGAGCCTTGCAGCATCATTTCCATCACAGGCTAGCCAAGCAGAGTTAATTAATTGGCATTTCATATTTTTGATGTCAGGTATTTTCATAGACAAGGATGAGTCCGGGATGGGTGTCATAGACATATTATTGCAGGGAGGTGTGCATGCCTAGTTCAGGAAGGAACAAATGAGGACCGGGTGAAAGAAAAAACATTCGAGAAGAATGCTAAGGAAGGTGACTCTCTCTTGACTGGGAGTAGTGTTTCTTTAGAGGAGAGTCTACAACTTAGAGTTGTGATTGAAAGAAGCTGTGTAAAGTGCTGAACTGAAGGAATGTGTAAAGTGTGCACAGCGATGAAAGGTGGGAGGGAGTTTGGTGTTGAAAGTATCTGGTGGGAAGAAATAAGGGCTGGGCATGTTTTTAGGCTAAGTAACAAAAAGGCAGATACATGCAGTCTCTGCTGTTTCTGACCTACAAGGCTGACTAGTGTATATGTGCCAACTAATGGAAAAGCAGTTAGGTTCAATATTGAAATTCAGAGGGATTATCAAAATAAACACTATATTATTCCACCAGAAAGGCTCAGTAAATAAGTAGAGTACTTTATTCCTTTTTTAAAAAATTAATGATTCAATTGTTCAGTATTAAACTTGACATTTTGATGAATGTGACTGTCAAATGTCCTCTATCTTAGGTGTAATTAAACATTATGTGAGGGTCTATCCCATTTTCAGGGTAGCTTCATGGTCAATACCACAGAAATATCATATATAGGAAAAAATATATAATTTGTTGATATGCAACTTAGAAAATTACACTAATGATTTTAATTTACATTCAACACTAGCCTTCCATTTTAGAGGCAGAAAATTTGTGCTTCCTTTAATTGCACTAGTAATTAGGCTTTTACACTCTAAAAATTAAGAGAAAATGGCTAATTGTGTATGCAATATCTGTGCCCACAACTAACAGTGGCTACAAACAATCCAGCTACGAGAATAAAAGCCAAGGCTGAAAAGCCAGCCTTGGGTCATTGCCCTTTTTGAAGCTCAGGACATGCTTTGCTCATCACTTCAGTGGCTTTGGAAGTTTTACTTTTGACAGACATAAGTATTAGTCTGTAGTGCTCCATACATTTTGAAGTACAAATGATTATTGCTTAAATAAAGTGGAAATGGTGACAAATTCTGAACAGTTTTATTATATGATAAGTTATATTTGAAAATTTTCTTTGGAGTATTTTAGACCAATTATATTGGAAATTTATGTTAAAATGAGTGCCTGATTTTAAAAGTTACATTTCCTGCTCCTAAAGCCCACCCAGAATTTGTCTCTAGACATTTTACATCTCTTCAAATGACACCCAAATGTTTACAGCCCCAAGCGTACCACAGAAATTACACTAAATATAGTATATTGACTAACATTGCTATAGAAGTGAACAAAGGATGAGTCTGTCTTTCCATCTAAAATGTCTATTTAATTTGTGTACCACTGAATTTATGTTGCATTTTTTCACTACAATATGTAAAATATGCTTGCTCAATTTCAAAGAGTTTAGAAGAAAACAGTGTCCCTTTGCTACTGAGTGTCTCCATTTAATACCTCCAAATAAACATAAAGACTTTTAAGACCCTTACCCAAGTTAAATGCCCTCCATGCAGTCAGAAAGCACAGTGTATTTTTAAAAAATCTTTAACAACAGACATTAAACACAAAAATCCATGAGATTCAGTTTTGCCATGACTATACAGTAAAAAGCTCTCTTTTTGCAAGACCTATTTAGAAACCCATGAGAATAGCCAAGCATAGCCAACTAACTCTTAATTCTACTTTCCTCCCTCAGCCTGATATTCTAGCCATTATTTTTGTTGTTTTTCAAAAAATCTAACTACCCTTGCACTTATGTCATAAAAAATTCTGCCTTTTTTCCCTTTTTTAATATTTGTATTCAAGACAAACAACAGGAGGTTGAAATCAGGCCATTTAAAAGAAACATCTGCTGACATTTATTCATATGCTACATGTTCCACTTTCATCATTGAATGTAATGATAAACACACATTCCAGTCAATAATGGCAATTTTCAGCCAAGCTTTACAAATGGTCTCTTTAACACCTCAATTGACAGCTCGGGAGATTTTGAGATAGAAGCTAAATATGGTACATTTGGACACTGTTTGCCTAAGTCTAGAATGTCTTGAAGACTTTAATAAGCAGACATACATTATAAAATAAAAGAAAGTCTTGACTGTGCAGGTATTGGAGCAGTTAAGTTTGATACTTTTTGAGCAGATTAAATGCAGGGAAAAAAATAACCCTCAAAAGCAAATGGTGCCTCTGCAGAGTGATGGAAAATAAAACTCTGACCCATAGGATGTGGAGGATGGTTTCATTTAAGAAAGAAAACTAATTACCTATCATTGACATGATAGCTCTTAATTGTAGAACTCTGAAAACCTTAAATATTTATTTTACTGCCCAAGTTAATTGAAATAAGCCCTGCTTTGAGTTTCAATTACTATAAGAACATTTAAAATATTAAATATGTATTATTTATTGCTTGCATGAATAATTATGTCAGCTTTTAATATATTAAGAATTTCTCTCAAGACTATGTCATAGGTTTTAGTTCATATTCCTCATTGTTCCCAGGAAGGGATGTCTCACAGCGCAGTGAATTAACAACACTCAAGGCAGCCATTAGGAAGCCCGTGATAGGGTTGAAATTAGCATGAGTCTCCTCTGGGAGGATAAATACATATATGATTCTCCCATTTTGTGTGTATTTTTATACATATCTCTTTACATTTTAATTCAGATCGATTAACCTTATAACCGAATCATAGTGCATGTTCTGGCCAAGCAGAAAATCACAGCTTTGCTCAACTCCGTCGTACATGCCGAGTTTTTCCTTTCCAAAACTCTGTCTTTACTGTGGCTTAAATCAGGTCACTTGCCACTTGACTGAAAAAATTCTAGACATTTAACACACCATCTCTAAAACATAATGAGAGGTTTATAAAGTTATCTCATTCAATGTCATTCAAAGAACAAGTCACACCAATCTGTGGCGCTCTGATTAATGGTATTTTTTTCTGAAATTAAATCAGTTTAGGAGACAGCTTGAAACTGTTTTTTGTTTTTCTGATTTTGTTTCTCTATGCAGGACAAATGGGGCTAAATTTGGAATGTCAAATTATGATGTTTTCATTTACTCCCAAGGCATGTTGAGCAAAGAAGCCAGACAAATCCTAACACCTTATTATTGTTCTATGTGGGGAAATAAAAAAAAATTTCAAATGTGTATTTAGAGTCCCGTATGGCATGTGCCACAGCAATAAAGCATTGCTTCATTGTGGTGGGTGGAGGACAGGTCCCAAAGACATCTCAGGCAGTATGACAAAGGTCTGAATAGAAACCAGGGTTTTCAGCATCCGCATTTAAATTACCAGTGAGTGCACTGTAGGCAAACCTTAACACCCTGGTGTTCTTTCTCCTAGTCACCCCTCCTATGAATCTATTGAAACTAGTTCAATGAAATTTCCCCCAACCACCCACTTTCGCATATTCACATCTCTACTGTGCAGTCAAATTATGGTGAGTAAACCAATTCCTTAAAGCTTTGGGGCAGAATTTAGAGGAATCCGTTGATTTCTACTGATACTGCATCCTAAAAGCTTTTTAAACATGGACTTTTGGCAAGAGGGTAACCCAGACCAGCAGCAACTACACTTGAGCAGAGTGTACTTAATGGTGAAAGGGAGAGAAAGTGGTATGCGCTCTCTCCAGGCCCCCAAAGCCAGAGCGGAGCGAAGATGGGACGCCAAATAAATCTGCCAGTGATTACGCTAAAGGAAATTATGATCTTGTTATAGAAACCATTAAAGGAAAACCAGAGTTGGTATGTAAATATTGTTGCATCATTATACCACTGAAAAAAACAACCTTGTGCAACATTAGTATGTTATGCAATTAACAAAATGAAAAATGAGCTGCTTGAATTTAAAGCTTTTAATGTTTTTCAAACAGATAATAAGCATTTTCAAACCAATGTAAAAACATAATGGAAAAGATCTCCCTTAAATAGGAAGTAACATGTTTCATCGATTCTTACAATGTATTAAGGAACTGAAACGCATTCATATACCACTGTTATTTGTTATTTTCTAATGCGCCCAACAGTAATCACATATCAACTAAAGCAGGATGAAGTTAGACTTGCTGGAGGCTCAGAAAATGTGTTATTTGTGTTGCTTGTGGAGATTGCTGGCCAGTATGTGTTTTTCTAATTTTGAGAAAAATGTCTTGGATAGTCAATTTTATTTAGGCAAAAGCCCCACTATTAAGTGCTGTATGAAGAATTTTAAGACAAAATGTATGTTTAAAAATTAATATAATTCTTCAGAGCTATAGAATTATAAAATATAAAGCACGTTTGATTTGTAATTCAGTATTTTTGTTGACTCCTGAAGTACCAGCAATTAATTTATACATCCAATTATTTCAGCAGAATATAAAAAAATAGTTTAGCAGAGTTACTTCAGTGGAAAATAAGAAAACAAAAACTTCTTCAAAATTGTCATAAAACATTCTCATGCACTATACTATGCAGATATTGTCCAAATAATATATGCGAATTACAACTGTACTATTCATCTTACTGTATTGTTTATAGCTAAACAAAAAACCCCCACAAATATTTACTGTTTGAAAGTCAAAGAATCACTCAATTAAAAACAATTGTATAAAAATGAACTTACATTAACAATGAAGTTATTTACTTTGTAGATGCTGGTAAATTTTCAGTATCAAATTCAGAACCCTAAGGAAAAATTCATATGGGGACAATGCAACTTTCATAATTTCTAAATGGATATAATTTACCATAGGCACTAGAAAGTTAATATGTTCTCTAAAGATTTCTTTAATTTAGTTGTTGCTAATTTATTCACACTAATACAGAAAAAAACACTGCAAAATTTTTCATAACAAAAAAACTGTGCATATCTCTGTGTTTTAGCTGGCATGTGGTTCTACACAGATGGTTTGGGGCTTTCTTTGCTGCAAAACAGATGGGCCTGCACTGTCCCTTACCAATCAAAAGAGAACTTGAAAATATAGGAATATCTTTACCTACATTGCGTCCTTTAATTCAAGAAATTAAAATGCTTGCAAGTATAAATAACCGCCTATGGAAAATAGTTTTTGAAATGAGATGTCATATGTTGAAATTATACAGTAACCCAGTTCATGTTTAATGCAAAAAATATAAAAAGTTTGGCTTATACTTGATACTGTTGGTAACATACAACTATTAAGAAATTTACAACTATGGAATGACTGTTATCATGTGTTCACCTTGCCTAAAACACACTGCTGTTTTAAAACTTCAAGTGGAGTTAAGCATATTTCAATTCAAAGTGATCATTCTAGGCAGCATCATCCATTGAACCAAGTAAGCAAACACGAGTTTGGTACACTTAGAACTGACATACTTATGCACCCGAAATAAAAGCTAGAACAAAGCTCTGAGGTAACCTGGATTCTTTAAGTATTACTCTTAATTATTTACAGTGGAAACGATCATCCTTTTTTAAATAATTGAATCAGAATTATGGCCTACCTTTCGTTTTAAGTTTCTGTTGAACTGTGGCAGCACATTCTACAGGACTATTAAAAGCACTCTTTGTTTGTACATCTCCGTACATTTTACAAAGTACTGTGGCAGTACACTCTCATAGCATCACCATGTGAGAGACAGACGTCGTGGGCTCATGAGCTTAGAATATAGTGTTGCTTATAGGGAGAACTCCTACTGCTTTTATCTCCAACAAACAAATAAAGTTGTCAACATATGATGCTGCAGTGAGTTTTTGACATTTTGTAAATATACGTTCTAACGATGAGTAACTTTTCCCAGCACAGCCAAGGCTAATCGTCAGTTTTTAGAGGCTGGTATTCCTCTGTGGCATTGTCCACACAGGCCAACTGAGCTGTTTCGTGGACCTGATTTACCCAGGATTGTCAGAGTCTGTGCACTCTGTGCAATGTAGACATTGTGCAATGTTTCCAGGAAAAAAAAAAAAAGTGGTGCATTGGTAATGCTTATCTAAGAAGAAAAAAAATCTCTATATATCTATGTCTACATCGATCTATCTCATCTATTTCCACATTATCTATATGAGGGGTCTTCAAACAGTTCATAAAAAGTACATATTATGAAAAAATTATGCATGAATTTAAAGTTTTTTGCACCAAAATGAAATTGCACTTTAATTCCCCTTTTCCATGAACTTTTTAGAAGCCCCCTCGTATCTATCTAAATCTATATTATCTATATCTATATCATCACTGTCTATCTATACTTACATACATAGTTTTATGTATATTCATAACTATACATAGAATTATATATAACTATATATATATGTATATATTCCTCTCATCATTCTTTGCAAGTATTTTACCAAGAAACACAGAAAGACTTGTTCTTTACATATAAGCAGCATATCTTAAATTAGTTTCTTTTTTTAATGTTCAAATTCTGAAAAGCAACTGAGTATTTTATCTTTTGTCTGTGTAATGCAAAATAACAGCTTTGCTTGCATTTTTTCAATTACATGAAAACTAGTATCTCTCATAGATCTAGGATAAAAGGTTTTGCCAGGCTAGTAAATGTACATAAAACTGTAAAATAAATATATTTAAGAAAAGAAACTGTTCTCAAGCACTCCTAAATACTTTGGCAGCAACTATATAAACAAACAAGTGATATGGTAATTACAAATAATTTTTATCCGCTCTTTAAAGCCAGTTTCTAAAGATGTCTTCTATTCTAGCCTAAACCTAGATCAGATTACTGTAATTAAATAAAGGAAGATCACACTCATAAATATCCCACACTTTAGGTTTCTAATAATTTAAGGAGTCTCTCTCTCTATGTATATTTGTATATGTGTGTGTGTCTGTGTGTGTATGTGTGTGTGTATAACATATATATCTTTGTAAAGTTTGCTGGAATAGTTTTCCAGTGAAATATTAATTACAAAGTTCTGTGACAATCTTCAGACATTAATTACACTAGATAATCGAGGTACATAAGCAGTAAAATTTAAACTTTGAAGCATTTTAAAGAAAACTATCTGAATTATTGGGATAATCTGGCTACTCAAAGGAAACAATACAACCCAGGGTAAAAAAAGGGAAAAACTAAGAAACTAGGCTGTGCATTTTATGAATTATTCTTGGCCTTTCTTGAGATAGCAAGTCTTTATTTTATTTTATTTTTTCAGAGGGTGTGTGTGCTCTCCGGAGAGAGACAGAGGGGAAGTGAGAAAGCTCCCCTCACAGAGAGTAATCATGGTACAATCTCTTCTCCATCTTTTCCTCCTTTGAGGATTTGGGGCATGCATCCACATGTGTTTGATGTGTTTCTCAAGCTGCCAAGTCTATGACTTGAACTATGTAGTCAGCCATGTGGGATCCAGTTGCCTTAACCAACACACTATTGGCTGTTCTGAGAATGTATCTGTACAATTCCTTGGCATTAAAAACTTAGACTGTGCCATAACCATTAGTGGCTTATACGTAGCTCTTCTATCCATCTAAGAATAGGTCTGATGTACATAAAATTCAAGAAATATTCATGCTGATCTATTGATTGATTTAGCTATATATACCTATGCCTATATGTACATGGACTTACATATATTAATAACTATACATAAATAATTATATATAACTATACATACATAATGCGTAGATGGAGATATGTGTGTGTGTGTGTATAATGTAGTTAAAATTCTCCAAAGTTTCTTTCTCAGTTAACACAATTTCTTTCCTGCTAATTTTGACCTGGACAGATGCTTAAAACCTCTTCTTTGACTTTTGCCAAAATTAGATTTTAAAATTGTGTTTTTCTTGCAAATACTCATACTAAAAAGTAAAAGTTAGCAACTCCTACTCTTTTTTTTTTTCTTTTCATCTATTATTATCTGTGAAAGCTTATAAAAAGGCAGAGAAGGCATTACTGTTATTTGTCCTGGTAGTAGATGGCATTATTATTTTCAGTTGTTTGTAGTTCTTCTCTGGGATGAACTCTTGTCATAGCGCACTCCCACCATCTTGAACATAGGCCTTTCTGGTCCAGTGGCCTATAAGCCAGAGTGATTTACAGCACATCAAGCAGATACTTAAAGAATTGCTGCACAATTCTGCCATGACCCTTCTCCTAACGTAATAGAGAGGGGTTGCTCTTCCTGCATGAATCCTGGAATGAAAGTGATTTGGGAAAAAAGTCACAGTGCTCCTAGCTGACGTGTAACATGAGAAAAAAAAATACCTTGTTTTCATAGGTCTCTGAGATATAGAGATGATCTCTTACTATAGTAAAACCAAGAATAAGCTAATAAGGAAATACAGTATTTCCAAAAGATATATCATTTGAAATTTTATTACATGAGAAAAACTCTAACTACAGCAGAGGGGACAAATGGGTGTGGAAAAGCCTGGGGTTGGAGTATTAGCTAGAGGTTACCAGAAGGAGTATGTTTCTGTCCCTGCTAGCAGGTTGCTGACAGTTTAGAGGGAGAGCCATGTCAATTATTCCAACCTAACACAGAACTCTGAGTAGGGGAGTCATGTGAGTCTTTGTTGAAAGTGGAAGACGAGTCGAAAGAGGAGAGAAATTGTGAATCTATTCGAAACTACTGAAACAGGGGACCTTTTTAGCCCTGAACTCCTCTGCCAAAAAAGCAGTACAAAACCCCACTAATTACCACTCAAAAATAACATTTTGATGATTTTTTCTAATGTATATAATTTATATAAAATGTATACATGTTATATAAAAACTCAATATTATTACTTTATACCCTTTTTGTGCCTAAATGTTTCCATATAATTGATACATATTTCATACATTGCCATATAGAATTCTATTTATAGACAATATAATTTATTTAATCTATTTTCTATTGCTGGGTCTTTAGGTTATTTAATTTTTTTTCTATTTTGTACAATGTAGTAGACATCTATCCTCACAGATATACAAAGCACTTAGATATCTTAAATACACCATTTGCCAGCACAATATGATAATATCTCTTTTCCTTAGTAATATATCCTTATAGATAAAGTCTTCTTTCCCAAGCATAACACATTTAAAAAATTAATTAATTAAGACCAGCATATAGCATAGTGGTTATGTCACTGGACTCCCACATAGTCAACTGTGATTCAAGTCCTGGATCAGGAGGCTTAAAACACATGGGCACATGTGCATTCATGCCCAAATCCCTAGAGGAGAATGTAGGTGAAGGGGTTGTAGTATGGCCATCCCCACTGGATGGTGATTTCTTACTTTCTGTCTCTTTCTGTCTCTCTAGTGAGCACATACATACTATAGAAAAACTCTCTTAAAAAAAAGTTAATTACTTTTTCCTTGAATGGGAAAGAGAGAGAAAGAAAGAGAGATTGAATGAAAGAAAGAAATAGAAACAGCACTGCTTGACAGGTCCTGATGCCACAACTCACCCCCAGCCTCAGCAAGCCCCAGATCATGGGATACATGTGAAAAACATGCCAGACACATGTGGGTGCATTCCCAAAATCCCAACAGGGAAATGAAATGGAGGAGAAGGGATTGCTGTGTCACCATGTCCC
Source organism: Tupaia tana (assembly GCA_026018925.1). Classification (NCBI taxonomy): domain Eukaryota; kingdom Metazoa; phylum Chordata; class Mammalia; order Scandentia; family Tupaiidae; genus Tupaia; species Tupaia tana. The sequence continues at coordinate 196,830,095 of JAKSZU010000001.1, read as the reverse complement.
ATTGGGTGGTGCTTTCTCCCTCTTCCTCTGTCTCTCTGAAGAATGCATATGTGCTCTGACAACTAAAAAAAATAATATTACCTAGTATCTGATAATATGTATGCAGTTTTAAATGGATATTAGTTTTTTTATGACAGAGAGCACCTGCGTATATGTGAGAGAGAGAGAGAGAGAGAGAGAGAGAGAGATTAAGAGAGACACAGAAAGAGAGTGAGAGAGAGGATTCCCCACAAAGCCTGGTTACAATCTTTTTCTTCCAATTCTCTATTCTGTCAAGATCAAGGGCATGAACATGCATGCCCACAATGTTTCTCAAGTCACCCTAGGCCAGGACTGGAACCCTGATCTACCACCATCTTGGATCTGGTGTGCAGCATTTAACTACTGTGCTACATGGTTGGTTGTCAGCTATTATTCTTAAAAGTAGCACTAGCATTAATAATTCTAAGCAGAGATTGTAAGAGCAAAGAACTTAGGTTGTAAGTAGAAAACATCTTGATTCAAATCTCAGTTCTGCTGATTACTGTCCGTGTAAATTTGGATACATTATTTGAGTTCTCTAAAGATCTATATATTCATTTACAAAAATGTGGATAAGAATGCCTACATAATCTATCAATGAGTTGATGAATTAAGATTGTGTGTGTAAGGAGAACAATGCAGGGCACATTGAAAATACCCATAAATGGAGCATTTTTATGATTAAAAATCAATAGTTCCTACCACTTAAAAGCTTCTGGATGATGGAAAGGTATTTCCATAGGCATATTCGATCTTCTCTGGATATTATATTTTCAATTTGTTATTTTCAAATCTGTTGCTACACTTCTAATGAACCTATGGGTCACCACTGACTGTATGCACAAATTTTAAGTAGGACGGTTGTGTAGAAATCATTTTTGATCTGACCAAAATCATTTTGGAAAACTGAGCCATGATGAACTATGTGTAATATGTATTATACAAAATCCATCTCATCTATTTGATGAGGATTTCAAGTATACCCTGAGAGAAGATCAGACAAGGCGTAGTCCTGCTATGGGTATAGTCTTGACTTACCAAAAATAGGCACTCTGAATTTGGTCAAGGGTTTACCATGCAATATTTCTCATTTATAAGGGTACTTTATAATGGTTCACTGCTAATGACTAAAGAAGGAGATATCAGGCTTTGGGTTTTCAAAGCCCTGAAGTGATAAACATACTGTTTGTCATATTATTTCAGCATGGTGTTCTCATCAAATCCAGACTGCGTAGAAACTGTTAAGTAAAAGTATCTTTTGAAAGTGCCAATAAGCTTAGCCCTTAACTGTTATGGCTCCCATGGCCTTTGAAGGCCTTAAGTAAATTTGAAATAAACAACAGCATCATCATTAGCAATGACCACCAAACAACCCCATCTGCAAATTCTAGTCCAGGTGTGTCCATTCAGCATTGTGAATGTTGTGTTAGAAACAGGAAAAAAAAAATTGCTTTTTTAACAACTATTAATTTATTCAAATCTTTCCTTTCTTATTTAATATTTGTTCATTTTTGAACCTTCTTTTGTGGTAATTCTGTTTTCACAAAAGTTCTAGAATTTTCTGCAGAGAATCACTTTCACCAAAATGAAGTTCAACTTAACTAGAAAAAAAAAATGTTATTTAAGGGAGATAAGCAATTTAAAGAAGACATGTGCAAAAGTGACAGGTATTCATAAAAATTTAAAATTTAAGAAATCGATAGCAAGTAGTTATTTTGGTTTCAGCTTATAATACCATTACAAAAGTTTAGGCTTTATTTCTCTTTTTCTTTTCTTTTTTTTTTTTTTTAAATCTGCAAACAGCCACTGACCAGATTATATACTGACCAGATTACAAAAATAATCATGGCGGATACCTTAGTTCATCCTTCTAATAAGACTGTTGATCTGGTGTTCCCTGTGGCCAGCATCTCCACCTTCTACAAAATAGGTGGTCTTTTCCATCCTGCTTTGTGGAGAAGATAATTTGAAGGGCCACAGGAAGTTAGTTGCTTCTTTAAAGCGTTTCCAACAGAATAGATTTTGTGAATCAGATCCTCCATGCAAATGATGCCAGATTTACCCAGAGATCGTTGAGTACTCAAAGAGTTATCTGTCAAAGCAATTCAGTGCTTATTGAGTTTGCCATAACCACACTATAGATTAGTTTATTTGCTGATTTCAGATTTGGGTACAGTTCTCACCATGTTAACTGAAGCCTTGTTGAGCTTAACAAATGTGCCATTGAAGATCTGGTGAAGAAGAAGCTATGACACCTTTTGGACCCTTGGTTTTACTTACTCCACTGATACCTTTGATCCTGATGACAGACGCCCATTTGGATTCTGCAGGTACACAGAAGGTGCCAGATTTTCTTGCCATCCTGGCTGTGCAAATCTCAGTTCTGTACATCTGCCTATATTCCTTATGATAGTGCTTAGCTTTTTCATAGATAAGCTTCCTCCTTGCCTTTTTCTCAGGCGCTTGATCTTCAGCTTCGCTAAATTCCTTCATTTCCTCTTTAGGGCTTCTGGCACGGCGGGAATTTTTTTTTGGTAGCTTCCATTGTGGCAGAAACCATTTTCTTGGTTTCTTCTCTTAAATGCCCTCCATGATTACAGCCAGAATAAAGAAATACAAAAGTTTAGGTTTCTATTTTCGTAAACTGTTGTCTTCAAACTTCAGCATGAAAATGGAAAAAAATAAACAATTAGTTCACTATCTCGGTGTTTTCAAACATTTCGGTATATCTTGTGGAGTAACTAACGCAAACTGAATTTTCTTTATGTCAGTCATATTTCTAAAGCATTATTGCTTTTATTTTCATTTTTAAATAGAAGGATAAACTAGAAATCAGAAAAACATTAAGGACATTTCAGAACCATTGGGCATCCAGAAACCTGTAACTCTGGTAAGTTTCTCATGCCTGCTAATGAGACAGTGTATGAAGAGTCTAGGTAGGGGATGTTAATAAGATTGGTATTCAACTAACTTGTAAACACAGTGGTAGGAAGTTGAAGTGTGGAGAGGTTTGAACATCGAGCTACACAGTTTGAGTTTTGCTTTTGAGACAGAGGGAAACCACAGTTTGAGAGCAGGGGCTGACATAGAGAGGTGCCATGGAAGACTGATAACCTGGAAGCAATCAGCAATGCAAAAAAAAAAAAAAAAAAGAAGTGTACACAGAAGTTTCTGGTTTTCAGATGACAAGGTGCCATCGAAGCACAAAGGCCATTTTTTTTTCTTTTTACTTTTGTTAGCAGAAATCTTATATTCACAATTCTTTATTTTTCTTTTAAGATTTAAGACTTGTACACATGGTGAAAAAATTGTTTTTGGCCTTTATTTTTTTTCCTTCTATAACAAAAAGTGGGAATCCCATTGCAAATCTTTCCTTTTTTTAAAAAATAAAAACTCTTTTTGTCATTAGTAACATTCTGCAAAGCATCATTTGTAATATGCTATGAGGGTCAAAAAAGAAGAAACTACTGAAACCTAGAAAACATTACACAGTCTCTAGCATACCATGTGAATCAGAAAAAAGGTCCAACACCGATACTTAATCATGCAATTCCATGGCTTTACTAGTAATTAGGAAAGATCTGTGAGATCACACTTACATAACTAGACAAGCAATCTATTATTACAGGTGTTTTTTTTCTTTCTGAAGAAATGTTATATTGTTATTTTGCTTGAAAACTTGACAGTATTCTTCCTGTGGTATACATTATTAAGTGTAAACACAAAGCTGGAACTCAAACGAACTTCCAGCCTATTTTCTAGAACTGCCCTCTACACATTTTCGACACTTAAATCTAACAAATACTTGCTAAGTTCAGTAGATAAATAATATAATTTCCACCCCTTCTAGATAGAAGTAAGAAAGGCAGAAATATTCTATGTCTTTAAGCAGATGACTGCAATTACTACCAGTATTTTTATAACATGTCTTTAAACATATTTAAATTATAAATGCCATAGAGGACTTTCAAAGATATAGAATTTCAAATACAATTAAGGCAAGTGTCATTTTTTCCCTATTTTTAACTTGCCTACCTTTTACAAAACCACACTAAGAAATATTTTGTCAACTAATGATATAATAAAGTTGACTTGTGATTTGAAGTGTTAAAACAAAGGCTTTTTTTCAATACAAGTAATACAAGAGGTTTTTCTGCTGTACTGTTTCAGAACTATTTCTCAGTAAGGAAACCTTATCTAATCCTGTTTCATCCTTTAAAACTGCCTACACACTAATCTCAAGGGACAAATTTAATACTTTGCAACAAAGAGAATATATCCCTTTTCAGTTTGAATAGAGGAATTGTTAGGACACCAGTGAGGTATGAATAACATTATAATGCTGCCATTTACTTGGCAAAAGAAAAAGAAAGTCTCCTATTGCAACCAAAAAAGAAGGCCTCCTTCTTTAGGTTAAATTTTTTGACCCCTGGTATATCCCCAGACACCTATGTGGCTGTGCTATTTGGGTCTTCTACCTCTTGCGAAGTAAACACTGAGCAAATCTAAGTAAACAGTTTGTTTTAGTTGAAGATAGACTCCATTTAATTGAATTTTGATGATAGATGTGCTCCAAATGGTGCAAACAACTTTGACATGGTAAAATAATATTGTCTTATGGCATGTGTAACACTACATAAAGAATCTTAGCTTAGCACTTTCTGAGTTTACAACATTTAAGTGAGAAAATGACAAAAGAAAGCCAAACTGTCAGAAACAGAAAAACCTTTAACAATCCTAAAATACAGACTTTAATTCTCTTCTTTATTCATTTGGTTTTGGGAATAATCTTTGCAACAGAAGGAGGGAATGAGAAAGCAGCTGAACTTTGTACCTATGAAACTTCACTTTTCCGTGGTCCACTGCGCATAGCTGAAAATGACACCACAACTAACACTTGAGCGTTGACTACACGGTGTAGTTGGGGCACGCAGTTGAGACAAATCAACATGTCAAGGAAAGCAAGCTCTAACTGAAATAAATCCGGCACTTCTGCTTTGCTTACTATTATTGTTTCTGGATTACAGAGCATAAAAGTATCTAGTCATGAAAACCATAGAAAGATTTAAAATTTTAAATCTTATACCATGAGTTTCTCTACAAAATATAGTACTCATTCGAAGAATTTCTTAGCCAGCTAATCTTGAAATGGCAAAACACAGGTGTTGGGTTATCATTACTCTCAAACATCAACACTTTCTTTTTCTTACATTTATAGTATAGGTAATCCTTTATGCCAGTGTCTGGTAAATGTTTTACGGCTTCATAAACATCAATCGTATATATATATATATATATATATATATATATATATATGTATACACACACACATTCACATATATACATAAGTGTGTATATGTGTGTATGTCTTTTTCCTATACTTTTTAAAAACAAGCTTTTTTTTTTCTTTTGAGGCTTTTACTATAGGGTGCGTGCACTCATCAGAAAGACAGAGAAAGACATAGAGACAGAAAGCAAGAAATCACCCCCCAGGGAGGATGGCCACGCCGCAATCCCTTCTCCTCCATTCTCCTCTCGAGATCTTGGGCATGCATGCACACGTGCCCGGCGTGAGTTTAAGCCACCAGGTCTGGGACTGAAACCACGGTCGGCTACATGGGAGTCCAGCAACATAGGCCATGACGCCAACTGCTGGTCCCCAAAAAACAAGCTTTTTTAGATACAAAAGAGATTTTAGTTATTCAATATAACTAATCTCATTTATTTATTCTGTATTCTTTATATGTACTGCTTTGAGTTCAATGTCACCTCAATGGGACCTGTTAAATGCAAGACAAGAATATCTTTTGAAAATAGATAAAAAAATCTCTTGCAATTACAGAATTAGGAGAGGTTGATCTGTCGTATAAAAAGTGATTTTAGATAATTATGCACTAGCATCCATGATTTTATGGGTGTTCTCAAAGTTAAGCTATTAGTAGTAAAGTCAAAATGTAGCTCAGCCCCAATCTAACAAGATTATGAAAGTAAATATGTCACTGATCCAATATTTGTAATAGAAGTTATAAATTTTACTTACATTATCTGTGTCTCACCAGAAAATTATTCTTTTATTTTTTTTCAACTTCTCTCTCATGACTGATTCTTGCTTTTTTTCTTTCTTTCTTTTTTTTTTTTTGCATTGAAACAGTCTCACCTATTCTTTCTCACTCTTTTTAAAGTTTATTTATTTATTTATTTATTTTATGATTGAGAGAGACAGAGAGACATCTCAGATGGCATCTACTTCAGGGTCTTGACGCCATGATCCACTTCCAACTTCAACCTGCCCTGGCTCATCAGCAAGTGTGTGCCTGGCTGTACTCGGGAGGTCTCTGGACATGAACCTCGCCGTAGGCATCAGCTCCCAGGACACTGCACTTTACTCTTGTACCACTGTCTGGTCTTCCATTCTTTTCTCTTAAAACTCCAAAAACTCTTGAAGAGACACACACACACATATATAAACACATGAGTGTGTCTAAATAAGTATATATATACATATATGTGTGTGTATGTGTGTACATATATGTGTATAAATATATATGTATATATGAAATCCTTCAACAGTGTTTCAATCAAAAGCAGAAACCTCATACTAAAGCTCCCTATAGAATTACAAACATTTTAAAAAAGACTGCAAATGTCAAGTGGTATAAAGGATGTAGAGCAACTAGAACTCTTACAAACTGCTAGTGGCAAAACAATATGGTACAACCACTTTGAAAATCAGTTTGGTGTTTTTCTTTTTTATTGCCAGAGGGTGCATGTGAGAGAGAGAGAGAACCTCCTGCTGGAGCATGGTCACACTGAGATCCATTTTCCTCCTTTTCTCCGTCTCCATCAGGACTTGGGACATGCACACACATGAATGCAGCATATTTTTTCAAACCATGGTTAGCCGTATAGGATCCAGCTTTTTATGCCCAGAGCCTACCACCTGTGCTATGAGGGGCGGTCCAGTTTGGCCTTTTCTTTTTTTTTGGAGAGGTTTTTGCTATAGGGCGCGTGCGCTCGCCAGACAGACAGAGAGAGACATAGAGACAGAAAGCGAGGAATCACCCCCCAGGGGGGATGGTCACGCCGCAATCCCTTCTCCTCCATTCTCCTCTCGGGATCTTGGGCACGCACGCACATGCGCCCGGCGTGAGTTTTAAGCCACCAGGTCCAGGATGCGAACACCGGTCGACTACGTGGGAGTCCAGCGACATAGCCATTACGCTAACTGCTGGTTCCCCAGTTTGGCCTTTTCTTATGAAGTCACCTAGACTTGGTCTTGTATTTCTAGGGAACTGTAAAAATGATCACAAAAATACCAATCAAGAATGATGAAATCAGGCTAGCAGGTGACATGGTGGTTACAGCATTGGATTTTCACATGGCTGACTACAGTTTGAGTTTCAGACCTGGTGGCTTGCTTTCTCACTTTCTGTCTCTCTCTCTCTGGCACATTTGCATGTGCCCTATAGCAAATTTAAATAAATAAATAAATAAATATTTATTTTAAAAATGATAAACCCAAATATTTGTTAAAAGATGAATAGATAAACAAAATATGGCATATTTGGACAGGAATACTATTAATATTTCTCAATAAAAAGCAACAGACTCCTCATACATACCACAAAGAGATGAATACAAAGGATGTTACATTGAATAATAGAGGTCATACAGAAAAGAGAGAACACTGCATTCTCCAATCACATGGCATTCTAAAGCAAGCAAACAAGCTATGGTGATAGAAATAGAACCCAAATTCTTTTGGGAGATTGACCTGAGAAATTTCTGAACTGTATAAGAAGATGAAAATGTTCTGTACCTTAGATGAGGTGGTGAATACACAGACGTATTATTTATTTATTTATTTTTGGAGAGGTTTTTGCTATAGGGCACGTGTGCTCGCCAGAAAGACAGAGAGAGACAGAGAGATAGAAAGCGAGAAATCACCCCCCAGGGGGGATGGCCACGCCACAATCCCTTCTCCTCCATTCTCCTCTTGGGATCTTGGGCACACATGCACACATGCCTGGTGTGAGTTTAAGCCACTGGGTCCGGGACTCGAACCACAGTCGACTACATGGGAGTCTAGCAACATAGCCATTATGCCAACTGCTGGTCCCAAGATGTGTTATTTTTAAAACTACTTGAATTGTACAATTAAAATCTGTCTATTTTCTGATAGCTAAATTACAGCCCAATTTTAAAAAGGAAAACAAAATTCTGTTTCAATTCCATCTCCTGATAAACCCTTCTCTTTCAACAACCAAACTTCTTGAATGAATTGCTTCACTTTGTTCTTCAATTTCTCCCTTCACTCAGCTTTAAACTTCATCATTTACTACTGTCATGCCCCCAGCCCCACGCTGTTTCTCCTGTTCGAAATTCTCTTTCCCTGGATGATTTAGTCTGGATATTTCCTACTTATTCTTCAGGTTTTAGCTTAGCATCTCCATCTTCTAGTCCCAGAAGCCACATTGAATGCTGTGGAAATATATTTCCACAGCCTCTTCGACTTTCGTAATACAGCACTTAGCATCTCTTTTAATTACTTTCTTAAATTATCTCTCTTTACACCAAACCATATGCTCTGAGTCTCAGTACCATGCATAGTGCTTGATGCATGGTATTTGAAAAACTATTTGTCAAATGAATAAATAAGCAAGCAAGTGAACGAGCCATCCGTCTTACTTTTCACATATTAGTTCTATTGCTCTTCTTTTGATTTCTTTCTGTTTCTTCTTTCATCAGTCTAATCTGAGTGCTGAACATCTCTTTCCAAGGCCTTTGTCATAAGTTCTCAGTGGGATCAGCAGTTGGTGTAATGGCTATGTTGCTGGACTCCCACGTAGTTGACCATGGTTCGAGTCCCGGAGCCGGTGGCTTAAACTCACGCTGAGTGCATGTGCCTGTGTGCCCAAGATCCCTAGAGGAGAATGGAGAACGGATTGTGGGAATTGTGGCATGGCCATTCCCCCCCACCGGGGAGAGATTCATACGCCCTATAACAAAAACCTCTGCAGGGGGTGGGGAGGACAAAAGACCCTCTGTAATGCAGTTCTTAAAGCCATTTGCACATGTTCTCCCTTAGTTTCCCAGGAGATTCATTTCTTCATTCATCACCTTGAAATACTCAGTTGAATGTCACACTGTTACTGGACTCATCCAAGCCCCAGGCTTGGCCAATTTGTTTTCTGTGCTAACCTAGGGCTTAGTTCATATGTCTGCAAAATACTTCCATGCTGTATAATGCTTTTTCTCTTTTTTCATATTTGTTTTCTCTTGCTAAGACTGTGTTTCCTCGAGGACAATAGTTGTGTATTATTGTTTCTTGTTATTCTATGTACCTTGCACAATGCTTGGGCTAGTAGAGGTATGATCAGTAAGTATCTGTTAACTAAATGTACGAAATAGAGGATGAATCCACATCATTTCTGAATTCATTTGGCCTTTTCACATGCAGTGCTTCTGCTTCTATGGTTTGCTCAGCTCTGATTGCCTTTCTTCCAGTTCTGTGATTAGTGAAACTTACATATCTTAAAAGGTCTGGTTTAATTGATTCCTTTTATGTGACGCGCTCCCTGCTCTCTTGCATGAAAATTAATTATGCTTTCCTGTATGTTCCCTTGGTGGCTGCTACTTATTTATCCATTACTTAACTTAATATACATAATATTATGAACTGGGTACACGGCCGACAGTAGACATGTGAAGGAATTTACAATACAGAATGCGACCTGGCGGCTACCGATGAGAAGTTCACAGTAAAATGGAGAGACATATTTATAAAAATATAGATACAATTCAATCTGTTAAATGCTATAATCAAGGTGTGAATAAAATGTTATAAGATCAGAGATCTTAGAAGAATTAATTTGACATGATTCATAGGCAATGATTCATAGAGTGGTTGAGATTTGAGCTCGCACTTGGTAAAGGCATAGGAGTTTGACAGGCAAATGGGTGGTTGTAAAGATATTCCAGGCAGAAGAAACAGCCTTTGTAAATGCACAGGTTCATGAAAAAGGATTCTGGCAACTAATTCACATTCTCTTCCTCCACAATGATCCTCTCAATTCCTTGTCCATGAACATAACACTTTTGAACTCTAGCTAACAACTTATTAACTCTCAGCACTCTTCACTCCCAAACTCTCCAATGACTGTACCTTTGTATCCGGTGTCACCTAGAATAGTAAAAACTCTAAAATCCTTAATTCCAATATGTCCCTCTCACACCTTCAGTTCTCCCACTTCCCCCACATTTCTTTTCTGCACTTGTCATTAACTGATGATCTTCCAACTCGCACTACCTCTCTTCTAGGTGTCCCCTCCTTTTGTGATTTTTTTCCCTGAGAAAATTATGTTAAAATAGTGGCTTTATGATTTTTTTTTAAAAAAAGAATAATAACCAGATCACTAATAGTAAATACTGTAATTTTTTTGCTTTGAAACCTGCCTGCTGCCATCATTAGTTCTATCCATCTAAGATGGCTTCTAATGGAGGTTGATGACCTGTAGCTACTTAAATAGAATTCTGGGACCCAGGGACAATGCTGAGGCAGTTCAGTTATGAGCGGGAGGAAAAAAGAAACAAAGAAATGCATGATTAGAGCCTTTTTTGGGCTTTCTTTTGAGGATCCTACAATTGGTCAAGAAAACTTGAATTAAAAATGAGTACCCATCTTAGGTCAAAGTGTACTGTATTTAACTGGATTACTCTGTGAGCTCTCAACTCTGCAACTCATTGTTATGTGTTTAAATTTTGGGACTACTCGTGAAATAAGTATATATTGATTTAAATCCTAATATGATAAATAGCCTGAGAATATATTGATTTAAATCCTATTATGATAAATAGCCCGTGATCTTAATTTGAGTTTTACGTGCAGTATACTAACAATGTGTTAGCATTGTGCTGAATGTTTGATAGAGATGATATCTTAGATGAGCTTGGATTCAAGGTGGAGTAGTCTGGCTTCAGAGCCTCAGCTGACCAATAGCTGATCAACAGCTTTGAAATCAGCCCAGCTCTGACATTTTCCACCCATGTTATCCTGACTATGTCTCCCATCCTCTCTGTGAGCCTCAGATTTCACAAACAGAATAAAAAGTGATACAGAATCCACATCTGAAGGTTGTTACAGATAAAAATGGTATTGTACAAATGACATACCCGATGTTTAATATAATTCTTGGCACCCCAATACATGATCTGTATCATTACTATTTTTTTGTTATTATTATCTAATCCATCACATCCATGTACTATGTCTTTGACATCCATCCTGAATGCTGCACACTCCCTCACAAGGATCAAGTGAGGGTAAAAGTAATTGCTGGGACCAGCAGTTGGCATAATGGCTATGCCACTGGACTCCCATGTAGTCGAACATAGTTCGAGGCCGGACCGGTGGCTTAAACTCACGCCGGGCACGTGTGCAAGTGTGCCCAAGATCCCAAGAGGAAAATGGAGGAGAAGGAATTACGATGTGACCATCCCCTCTGGGGGCAGATTTCTCACTTTCTATCTCTCTGTCTCTCTCTATCTTTCTGGTGAGTGCACGTTCCCTAAAACAAAAACCTCTTCCCATAACAAAACAAAACAAAAAACAACTAATTGTCTATCAGAAAGAAATCTGTAAACTTGAAGTCATTTTGCACAAATCAAATTTTTCTTTTATATAACCCTTAATTTTCATGGCCACAATCAAGCATAAATTATACAAACTCCAAAAGTCTGAATAGTTTTAAATGATTGTAAATTCTAAAAGCAATCTTCCACATATCCAAAATATTTAAGGAATTTCTTTCATTGTTCTGACCTAAATCTTCTTTAAAGCTTAACTTTAAACTCAAAGTCTCAAAACCTCATTTAAAACAGTGAAAGTTTATGTCACATTAAGCCAGATTTTGGATGAATAATTTCAGGTTATAGGCTAAAGATAATAGATTTACTGAGATGTCACCTGAACTATTCCAAAATGACATCATTTAAAGAATAATATCTTTTAGGATCAGCAGTTAGCATAATGGTTATGTCGCTGGACTCCCACTTAGTTGACTGCGGTTTGAGTCCCGGATCCGGTGGCTTAAACTCACACCGGGCGAATGTGCGTGCGTGCCCAAGATACCGAGAGGAGAATGGAGGAGAAGGGATTACGAAGTGGCTATCCCCCTGGGGGGTGATTTCTCACTTTCTGTCTCTCTGTCTCTTTCTGTCTGTCTGTCAAGCACATGCGCCCTGTAGCAAAAACCTTTTCAAAAAAAAAAAAAAAAAAAAAAGAATATCTTTTAATCCTTCAAATGGAAGATTTAAAAAATCTTCCCTCCTCTTTTTTTTTTCCCTCCATTTCCAACATTGGTTTCTTTATATAAATATTTCTTAATGCCCTACACTAGGTTTAAGTAGTTACAGCATAGATAGATCATGGATTATTCCACAAAAATGTATAATTTATTGGAAATGAACAGGTACACAAAATTATAGTGAATAGTAATAGTTTTAGGGATTTTAAAAGTTTGTTTTATTCATAACAGACAGCATGTGTTGCGAGAGAAAAAGAAACAAAAGAGGGAGAGGTACGTTTGATCGGGTCCCATGACACTATGATCCTGCTTTTCCCAGCCCTCCAGCACTCCAGGGTCTTAGCACACATACGCCCATACCTGGAATGCTTTCAGATAAACCAGAGATTTGAACCTGCAGTTGGTTATAGGGCTTCCTGCAGTGCTTTTTAGTTTTGCTACTGACTGTGCCACCAGACTGGGTGGTATTTTTTAGGTTTTAAGTGAATGTAATGCAATCATGCCCCATAGGAAGAGGAAGAAGTCATTTTTAAAATTAAGTGAGTCAGGAAAGGCCTCGTATTAAAAGTACATTTATCTTGATTATTAGATTGGATTAAGTACACAGAGTTGAGAGAGAGAAAACACTCTAGCCATTCAAAAGAGCAGTAGACTGTGGGAAGGGCATGGCATATTTGTGAAGAGTGAGTGATTAGAGACTGGGGTGCAGAGTGGCTGGAAATGCGCCTAGAAATGCATGTTGAAACAGATCATCTAAGTCCTATAATGTTGGACTAAAGAACATCTGACATTGACTTGGTAAGTATTACAGAGCCAAGTTTAGGAAGAAAGTAACATAATTAGTATTTTACTTTAGGAGAATAAAGTGAATGAGGGTGGCTATGATGATTATATGATGGATAAATTGAAGATAAGGGGAGATATACCATTACCGCATCAATAGTTCTAAGATGGATTTATGGAATGGAAAGGGAGATGTTCATCAGCAAGAAAATAGAAAAGAAAATTACAAGATACAGATTCAATTTTGGACATGAGAAGAGAGACTTTTGAAACTGGCTTATGTTATTAAGAGGAAAAAAGCAGAAATAGGAAAATCAGGGTAAGACATTATTTTGTAGGGGGGATAATACATTTGAAGGGTTAGTAAGAGTGACTTGGTAAGAATGTTGAACTGGCAGGGCTCATCGGGGACAGCTCTTTTCTGTTTGACTTGGCATCAGCTCTTCCGACCCCAAGACTCAGGGCTGGAATCCTCTGAACCCTGGCTCATTCATGTCCAGATCAGCTGAGATCAAAGCTGCGAATGTTGGCCAGACAGTTAGAGGTATGTAGCCTTGACCTCTATGTGGCCTTGACTTTTCCACAACATAGTGATTGTATTCCAAGGACAAGTGTCCCAAGAGCCAGGGAGAAACTCACTTTTTAAAGACCTAGCCCTGGAAGTCACACAAAGCCACTTCTGCCACATTTTGTTTATCAAAGCCATCAGAACTCCCACCCTCATTCAAGGGGGCAGCAGGTAATCTATTACTTCTCAATAGGGAGTGGCAATGTCTGGGAGAGCACGGAGGACTGGACACATAGCTATGACCGGTTTTGGAAAACACAATCTGCCATACTCATTGAGACTTCCAAGAAATTTTAGCTGCATGGAACATGTTCCTCCTCCCAAAGTAGCTGGAGACACAGAATAAAGAGAACACACAGACTTTGTACTTTTACACTTAACTCTCTAAATAATTCAAAAGTGAAATCTTTAACTTTCAGGATCTTTTTATTTCTTGTTCCTAAGTGAAACATAACAAGTTAGAACTTTCGCTGTATAAAACTATTGCATATATAGGTAAGAAAAAATCTATCAGTCTAAATCTGTTTCCTTCCTTCCTTCCTTCCTTCCTTCCTTCCTTCCTTCCTTCCTTCCTTCCTTCCTTGTCCAGCTTAGAGCATTTGGACTCTTTCTTTAAAGACTCTGTTGACCGGGGTCAGGTTGTGGCACAGTGGTGATGTAACTGGACCTAAACAAGAGAGGTTCTAGATTTGTATCCTGGTTCTTCCTGAACGTGCTGGTTGAACTTAATTTGTGTGGCCCTGATCTGGCTGACAAAGGCTGAGGGATGGACCACAGCAGGAACTTACCATTGGGAGTGCATGTCTATCTCTCTATCTCTGTCCTTCTCATGGAATGAAAAATAAAAATAAACCAAAAAAAAAAAAAGGAGAAAAGAAACAGACTCAGCAATATATATTCCTTTTCTGTCTATACAGTCCCTTTGACCAATCCCCAAACCTAAATTCATCTTATCATTCACGTTTTAATGATAGTGTCTTCAGTTATTTACTCTCATTATTTATTTGTCTTTCTGCTCATGCTCATTCTGTAAGGTGTTCAAACTCAACTCATTCTTTTTCTCCAACTACTCCTTTTAGATTTCTCCTCCATTATTTTTAAAAGAATTGTTTAATTTTATTTAGTATTGTTATTATTATTTTTATTTAGTATAGGGGGCACATGCTTACCAGAGAGAGAGAGAGAGAGACAGAGAGAGAAAGAGGAAATGAGAAAGCACGTTACCAGTTCTAGGACTTGAACTGCTATTGGCCATGTGAGAGTTCAGTTTCTGAACTGCCATGCCACCTGCTGTCCCCTTACTTACCATTTTTTAAAAATTCAGAAATCTTGGACTTATTCTCCTTCAACATAACTTCTACTTTATTCTTCCCCATGAACAGCTGATTGTATCTCAGTATTTTAAAATTATTATTATTTATTTTGGAGAGTTTTTTTTTGCTATTGGACACATGTATTTGCTGGAGAGACAGAGACAGATAGAAAGTGAGAAATCAACCCCCTCAGGGGATGGCCACACAGCAATCCCTTCTCCTCCGTGCTCCCCTTTGGATTTTGGGTGTGTACGCAAATGCACCTGGCATGAGTTTTTTTTAAGTGACCAGGTCCAGGACTCAAACTGCAGTTGACTACATGGGAGTCCAACAATGTAACCCTTATGCCATCTTCTGGTCCCAGTATTTAAAAACTTAATATCTATGTTCTGTGTTAGTTTAGGCTCTCATTATCACTCAACTGAATGCCATTATTCATTCCAATTCTTCCTTTTAGTTGTCGATTTATCAATTGAGTGATCCAAAGAAAATGTAAACTTACCATGGTATTCCTCTTTAAAAAACAGTTGCAATAAAATCCAAAGTTATTATCATTCCTTTTTTTTTTTGAGAGATTTTTGCTGTAGGGAACGTGCGCTTGCCAGACAGAGGGAGAAAGAGAGACAGAAGCGAGAAATCACCCCCCCAGGGGGGATGGACATGCCACAATCCCTTCTCCATTCTCCTCTCGGGATCTTGGGCATGCACGCACATGCGCCCAGCATGAGTTTTAAACCACCGGGTCCAGGACGTGAACCGCGGTCAACTACATGGGAGTCTAGCAACATAGCCATTACGCTAACTGCTGGTCCCAAAGTCATTATCATTTCTAAAAAGACTAATTTTCTAAATTTTAACCTAACTTTTCAATCTTATCTATCAAAACTTGGTGTTCAGAAATACCCAATAATTTTTTCTCCTTCAAAGTGTGCAAACCTGGGTCTCTGGACCTTTGCTTAAATGCATCCTTTTTTTACCTTTTTCTAATAACTCCCCGCACCCTGCCAAAATCCTCTTGAACTCTTAAAAAGTACTTTATCCAGACCAGTAGGTAGTGTGGTGGTGAAGGTGATGGATTCCTATGTAGCCGACTCTGGTTTGGCTCCCAGTCCAGCTGACTCAAAAATCCCACCAGGAGTGTTGGGACCAGCAGTTAGCGTAATGGCTATGTCGCTGGACTCCCACATAGTCCACCGCGGTTCGCATCCCGGACACGGTGGCTTAAACTCACGCCGGGCGCGTGTGCATGCGTGCCCAAGATCCCGAGAGGAGAATGGAGGAGAAGGGATTGCGGCGTGGCTATCCCCCCTAGGGGGTGATTTCTCGCTTTTTATCTCTCTGTCTCTTTCTGTCTGGCGAGCGCACGTGCCCTATAGCAAAAAAAAAAAAAAAAAAAAAAAAAAAAAAAAAAAAAAAAAAAAAAAAATCCCACCAGGAGTGTTTATGTGAGTGTGTGCTTCAAATCCTAGGAGGAGAGTGGAGGACAAGGGATTACAGCATGCCTTTCCCTCCTGAGAGGTGATTTCTCACTTTCCCTTCCTCTCTCTCCCCAACAAGCACACTTGCCTATGGCAAGAACAAACAAACAAACAAACAAACAAACAAAAAATCATATAGGAAAACTTAGCAAGTGCCACAACTTGAGTTATTTGCCCCTTTCTGGCTTCCACAGAAACTTGTGATGTGTTTACCAGTCAAAATGTCATATTTGCTCATATCATATCATTAATTTAGTGTCTTATTTCAGAACAGGAAGTGTATCTCATCATTTCTATTTCTTTCTTATGAGTTGTAGTTTCTGTTATATCATAGCAGCTCAGTGAAAGACAGTTTTTTGCAATGAATAAAGAAAGAAATAGAATCTCTCTCAAATACCTGTTTCCCACATTAATTAAAGCAAATCTCTAGTAAACTCTATAACAATCTTTTCTCTTGTTGCTCTTTGTAAATATCTTAAAAGTATATTTATTAGTGCTTGCATCAGTATTTAACACCATGATAATATTGCATAATAAAACACTACCAAAAAAATCAGTGGCATGAACAATAAGTATTTTATTGTTATTTTTTATCCATTCATTTAGATTGTAAAGAGCATTTAACCAGCATGACATACACCTCTGTCCAGCCCAGTTGAGAATACTATACACATCCTCATCAACAGATTATAATCATAACTGTATCCCATAAATGTCTTACCTCTCTTTTTTCCCCCAAATTTCCTTTCCTATACTCTTCCCCTTGCACACTCTCCTTCCTCTTTGTCTCTGGTGTCCATAATGATTTTTAATGGCTTTATATCCTCCAGTCTTTCAGTCTGTACCTTAGAGTGTGGACAGTTAGTATATGTTAAGTGGAGACAATCTCTTTCATAGTCTGACTTGCTTCGCTCAGCAACAAATCTTCCATATTCCCCAATTTCTATCAGATTTCAGGACCTTGTTGTTTTTTATGGCTGAGTAGTATTCCATGGAGTATATGTGCCACACTTATTCTTTCCATTCCTCTGTTTGTGGACATTTGGGTAGGTTCCATGTCTTAGCAATTGTAAATAATGCTGCAATAAATACAGTTGTGTAAGCACTTTTCTGACTGAGTGTTCTCCTGTCCTTTGGGTAGATACCCAGGAGTGGATTTGCTGGATCATATGGTAATTTGAGGAACCTCCATATTGTTCTCCACAGTGGCTGGACCAATTTACATTCCCATTGACAATGTAGAAGTATTCCCCTTTCACCACATCCCCTCTGGTACTTATCATTGTTTTGTTTTTAATCTTCACCATTCAGATTGGGGTTAGGTGATACCTCATTGTGGTTTTGATCTGCATCTCCCTTATTATGAGGGATGTTGAGCGTTTTTGTTTTTTTTCCATGTGCTTTTATGCTGTTTGTTTGTCTTCCTTAGGGAGTTATTTATTCAGCTCATTTTCCCATCTTTTAATTGGGTTAATCATTTGGGTAGGATTTCCATTTTGATTATATTAATTCTCCCAATCCAGAAACATAGATGTCCTTCCACTTTGTTGTATCCTTTTTGATTTCCTTTTTAAGGGTTTCATAATTTTCTTTATATAAGTCTTTTACTCCCTTGGTTAATTTATTCCTAGGTATCTAGTCAACCTTGGTAGATTATATGTATCCAGGAATTTGTCCATCCCATCCAGGTTTTCTTCTTTGTTGGCATATCGTCACTCATAGTATCCTCTAATGATGGTTTGTATTTCTGTTATGTCTGTTGTAATGTTGCCTGATTCATTGTGAATTTGATGTATCTGGTTCCTTTCTATCTTCTTCTTAATTAGTCTAGCTAATGATGTGTCAGTCTTGTTTATCTTTTCAAAGAACCAGCTTTTGCTTTATTTTCTGTATAGTTCACTTATTTTTTATTTTGTTTATTTCTGCTTGAATATTTATTATTTATTTTCTACTGGCATTTTTTGGATTTTTCTTTGTTGTTTTTCCAGTTCCTTGAGGCATGATGTTAGGTTGTCCTTTTGACACCTTTCCATCTTTTCTTGTGTGCACTAATTACTATGAACTTCCCTCCTATGACTGATTTTGCAGTGTCCCATAAATTATGGAAACTTATGTACTCATTTTCATTTCTTTCATGAATCTTTTTATTTCAGTCTTAATCTCTTCATAGTCATTAAGTCATCCAGAAGTAGGTTATTTAGTTTCCATGTATTCATGTATGTTCAAGTGTTTTTCATGAGGTTAAAATCAAGTTTAATTTCATCATGGTCAGAGAAGATACTGGATGTAGTTTCTATGCCTTTGAATCTGTAAAGGCTGGTTTTGTGCCCTATCATGTGGTCAGTCATCGAGAAAGTACCATGAGGGGCTGAGAAAAATGCATATTTTGTGTTTTTTGGGTGGAAAGTTCTATAGGTGTCTATCAAGTCCATCTGATTTATGGCATCTTTTAGGTCCAGAATCTCTTTGCTTATTTTTGCCTCATTGACCTGTCTAAATGAGATAATGGGGTGTTGAAATCGCCAACAATTATTGTATTACAGCCTATTACTCCTTTTAGATCTTGCAGCCTTTCCTTTACATATGTGGGTGCTCCTGAGTTATTTATAAGCATTATATCTTCTTGGTGAATTAGCCCTTTTACTACTATATAATGCCCTTTTTGTCTCTTCTTACAGTTTTTTGTCTTAAAGCTTATTTTGTCCGAAATCAGTATAGTGATTTCCACTCTTTTTTGGTTTCCATTTGCATGAAATATCTTTAGTCTATGTATGTCTTTATCTCTGAGATGGGTTTCTTGTAGGAAGCAGATAAAGAATTTCTGATTTTTAATACATTCAGCCAGTCTGTCTTTTAATTGGATAATTTCATCCATTAACATTCAATGTTATTATCAATATTTCCAGACTTGTCCCTACCATTAAGTTGGCCATATACTTGGTTGTTTTTTTATTCTCTTATTGCTGTCTATCGGTCTTTAGTTTTCTTGGTATAGTACTTCTTTTAGATTTCTTGAAGAGCTGGTCTTGAGTTGATACATTCTCTCAGGTTTTGCTTTTCGGAGAATGTTTTTATCTTCTTTTCCCATATGCAAGATAATCTTGCCAGATATAGTATTCTTGGTAGAAATTATTTTTCATTTAACACTTTGAATATATTTCCCCATTCTCTCCTTGCCTGCATTGTATCCAATTGGATTGATTCTACTTGAAGTTCTTTGTAATTCTTGGGTCTAGATGTTTGAGTGCCTCTCTAGACTTGGAAAATTTTCTTCCAGAATTTCATGGAATAGAATATCATTGCCCTTATTCATTTCTTCATCTTCCAGAATACCAAGTATTCGAATGTTTAGACATTTCATGGTATCTAGTATTTCTCATATAGTATTCTTAGTTTTCTTGTCTGTTTTCTCAGTATTTTTCATAATTTTTTCTAGGTCAGAGGTTTTGTCTTCTACGCCTAAGATTCGATCTTCTGCATGGTCTAACCTGCTTTTAATACTTTTGATTGAGGTTTTGATTTCCTGTATTACAGTCTTCATATCTAACAGTTCCGTTTGATGAAACAATAAGTATGAGTTGTTTATGTATCTTGATTGATCACCAGGATTGTTCTCATCTCAGCTGGGCTTGCTCACACATTCAGGGAGTGGCTGGCTATTATCTAATCTAAGATGTCCTCATATGTTATTTTTGGGGCTTCTTAGCGCTGTTACTCTGTGGCAAATATTTCTTGGCTAATCTGGAAATGTATGGTGATGATGATGATGATGTTTTTGCCATAGGGTGTGTGTGAACTTGCGAGGAGAAAGACAAAGAAAGTGAGAAATAACCCCTCCTGAGGGTGGATGACATGCCACAATACCTTCTTTGCCATCTTATCTCCATATTTTGTGCATACACACACACACACACACACACACACACACACACACACAACATGAATTTCAAGGTGTCAGGCCTGGGAGTCAAGGTGTGGTCACCCCTGTGGGAGTCCAGCACCATAACTACCACACCATCTACTGGCCCCATTTTTAAAACAAATTATTAATTTTGGGGCCTGCAGGTGGCATAGTGGTTAAGGGAGCTGGACTCTCACATGGCTGACCACAGTTTGAGTACCCAGACCTGGCAGCTTGCTTTCTCACTTTCTCTCTCTGGCCAAGTTAAAATAAATAAAATAAATAAAATAAATAAAGTTAAATAAAATAATTCTTTTAAAATTATTAATTTGGGGACCAGCAGTTGGCATAATGGCTATGTCACTGGACTCCTATGTAGTTGATCACTGTTCGAGTCCCAGACCTCGTGGCTAAAACTCATGCTAGGTGTGTGTGCATGCATGCCCAAGTTCCAGAGGGAAGAATGGAGGAGAAGGGTTTGCAGCGTGGCCATCCCCCCTGGGAGGGCGATTTCTTGCTTTCTGTCTCTTTGTTTCTCTCTGTCTTTCTGGTGAGTGCATGAACCCTATAGTAAAAACCTCTCCAAAAAATGATTAATTTTAATTTTATTTATTATATTTTTGTATTTTAATTTGATCAGAGAGAGTCTAAGACAGATCTACAGTGTGTGAGGAAGTGAGAAAGTAAGCCAGCCACCAAGTCTGGGACTTGAACCGCAATTGGTCCTGTGAGAGCCAGTGCCTTAACCACTATTCCACCTAACACCCCCATCATTTTTTAGTGGAATTTTTTGAGGTACAGGAGCCTAAATCCCAATATTAAGGCCATTTCCAGTTTTTGCTGCTGATACCTCTGCTACCATTCCATTGGCTTGTACTTGGTCCAGGGAAGTCAAATTATGCTCACTTTCTTATCGTGAAAGAGTACTTCTGGAGCCTGGACAGTAGTGCAGCAGTAAAGCAACACTCTGCAAGGCCGACCTGCAGGGGAAGGCTCTGGTTCCTGTCCAGAGACCTCCCTGAACTTGCTGGACATGTGTGTTCCCATAATCCAGGACAGGCTGAAACAGGGGTGAATCCTGGTGCAAATATCCAGTTGGAGTATCTGTACTTCTGTTTTTTTGTTTGTTTGTTTGTTTGTTTTTCTCGATTTCTTTCTCTTTGAAGAAGGAGAAAAAGAAACTTGAGGAAGGAAGAATATTTCAGAATTACTTGACAAAAGATGCAGATGAAGGAAAATTTAAGAAGAGGCCAGTATTGCTTATCTACTATGACTCACTACAACAGTAAATTCACTAATAAATTTTTGGCACCTATAATCTAGCAATGTGTTCCAATGAGATTATATAAAAGGCATGAAAGAATAATGACTGAATCACCCTTTTCCTCAAGGAGTTTTCAATGTTATTTGGAATTAAAACAAAAAAAAAAAGAAATAGATGACTGAGAGTTAAACACAGGGGATAATAGATGCTTTTATTTCATTATCACAGAAGGGACCTATCAGTAGCAGCCAGAATCATTAACGAAGTTTTTGTGCAGGAGAATCAGCTAAATTTTGAAATCTAGTTGGGATTTTGAGGCAAGATCAGGGCAGAATTTCATGGAGAACAATTTCCTTTTGTTTTTTTCTCATAGCATCATTAGTTTATCACATAAATTGCTTAGTATTCTTTAGCTGGAAATTTGCAGACATCATTCCTAAATTGGTCTCGATGTGGTGATTGGTGCATTACAAGTGAATAACAACAGTAAATAATTCATAATCAAATCTCCCTTGAAGACATAAGTAAACATATAAATAACTATAATAAATTAGAAGGGAGCATGATGACTTTGATTTGATTGACAAAACTACCTGATGCTTTGTCTCCAGGGAGACATCAGCAGTTACGGTGCAGTCTCCACTGCAATTTAGAATTCTGTGCATGACTTTGTTCTGAAGCTCAATTAACTTTGAAATTTAAAAATGCTTTAGGGAATCAGGCTAGGGTTATGACAAGGCAAGTTATTAGTTTTAACCACAAGATAGGATATTTACAAACTATGTGGAAAGACCAAGATAAACCACAATGAAATCAAGATTTTAGGAAGTAACAATGTAAGAGAAAATGATAAAAATTTCAAAGTTTTTATTAGTCATTTATTTTGGTTTTCTTTTTAACATTTTTGTTTTGTTTTGTCTCACTTTCTTTCTTTACTAGAGTGCATGCGTTCACCAGAGGGAGACAGAGAAAGAGAGAGAAAGAGAGAAAACCGCTTAAGGGGAATAATCATGCCACAATCCCTTCTCTATTTCTTCATTCTGTCAGGATTTGGGGCATGCATGTGCATGCGTCCAAGGTATTTCTCAGTCACGAGGTCTGGTTCTTGACCACGCAGTCAACCATGAGGGATCCAGCAGGTTTAACTACTACAACACCAGCTGGCTCCTCTTTAATACTTTCTTTAATACTTCTGTAGCTATCTGAATTTTTTTTTCATTTTATTTTTTAAATTGGCTATTGAGTGCATGCTCTTGCTAATATAGGTGTGTGTATATGTATATATATATATATATATATATATATATATATATATATATATATATAGTGTGTGTGTGTGTGTGTGTGTGTGTGTGAAGGAGAGAGAGAGAGAGAGAAGTGAGACAGTATTCTCCTAGGATACTGGGCATGATGGGCATGCCACAATCCTTTCTTCTCTGCTCTCTCCTTGGGATTTTGGCATGCACTCATATATTTCCAGTGTACTTTTCAAGCCACTGGGTCCAGGACTTGAACTGTGCAGTTTGTCATATGGGATCCAGCGGCCTTAACCACCATGCTACTGGCTGGCCTACTACCTAAATTTTAGTACTTAACATAAATATATAAGAGTCTTTTGCATATACATACTTTTGTAAATAAAGTGGTATTTATTTCTGCCAAACAGAGATAAAAAGAAATAAATTTTCATACCAAACTGTCATATTTTGTAAAACAAGTCAAATCAAGCTATTATGCCTTCAAATATCTATGCAATATTATGTTAATAATAAGCAAACACGAAACAAAACAAAAAACCCCAAAACAAAAAATACTGAGATTAAATTAAAAAAAAAAAAGATTTGGGGCTAGCATGTGGCATGGTGGTTATGGCACTGGACTCCCACATGACTGACCACAATTTGAGTCCTGGACCTGGCAGCTTTCTCTCTCCCTCTTTCTGTCTCTCTCTGGGGAGCTCATGTGCTCTATAGCAAATTTTTAAAATTAAAAATAATAAATAAAATCAAATAATTACTTTTAAAAAAGAACAAAAAAGATTTCACTTCAGCTAAATCAAATGAATACTTTTAAATTCTCACTTATTAAAGTTTTCAATTCTATACCAGAGACTGAAAACTACAGCCTACTGAATGTTTCCTAAGTAAAGTTTAATTGGGATATAAAAAATAAACACATAGGGCCAGTTCCATGGCCTTGTGGTTAAGGGAGCCAAGTCCCATTCAGCTAATAGTGGTTCGAGTCCTAGTTTTGAAGGCTAGAAAAAACACTCTGAGTGTCTGTGTGTGCATGCCCTAAATCCCAGTGGATGGAAAGATGGAGAAGAAGAGATTACAGCATGATCATGCTTCACTGGGGGCTGTTTTCTCTCTCTGTCTCTGGCAAGGGCACACGCCCTGTAGCAATGAAAAAGAAAACTAAATAAATGCAAAGAAAAATGAGCATTTAATTTCTACCTTTCCACTCTTCTATCCCCACGCAATTTTGTGTCCTACCTCGATCTCCTTTTCCTCTCCTCCCTTCCCCTCTAGGATGTGAGTCCTTACGTGATTCAAATCACTTCCACTCCCATGTTTACCTTTTAGTCTCTTCTCTTGGCACCTGAAGATGGTACCAAAACTGCTACGTTAATTTAAATGGCACACTATTTTTAGAAATAGTAACTTTATTTATTCAGAGACGTTATTAATGAAGCAACAATGAAGTTCATCTTATTTTTGACAAGTGTTTCTCCTGGGGGAAGGTGATGAAAAAAGAAACTCCAAGGGCTGGTTCATTTTTAGAACTTGTTTGCAAGGTTATAACACACTCTCATTTATAGTCTCAGAATACATTGCACTCCACGAGTGTTCGTCTCACCTGTAAATCACGATCTGGGCCATCGCTCAGCAGAAGCACGCCCTTCTGTGGTTTCAGAGGTGGGAGGGAGACACTGGAAGAAGGTCGATAGTCTCTGGATTGTGGGCCCAGTGTTGCCTCAGTCTGAAGTTGATCCACAAGTTCCTTAGATTCTTTGGGCTTAAGTTTTCTTCTAAAAAATAAAACAGTTAATCGTGTATGGTGGTCTTAACTGGGCTGGACTGAGGTGTATATCATGCTGGATAAAGTGTCTTCACAATCTAAATGATGTATAGCGATATAATGTCTGAATAAAAAAATTAAAAATAAAAAGCAAAAACAGTAAATACTAAATTCTCTGCCTTCTTCACAACTCTCTGAAAAGAAGTAAATGTGGTAGATTGTACACATGGAAATAAATATTTGATTTTTATTTATTTTAGCACCTTATAATAAAAAATTCAGACAAATCCACACACAGAGAGAACAGTACAAAGCATCTGCATGTACCTATTTCCAATTTTAATGCGTATCAATTAATGACCAACCACTGATATCTATGCTTCATTCACCTCTCGCTATATATAACTATTTTAATGCAAATACTCAATTTTTTAATTTAAATCATACTTATGTTAACATTTATCTCCAAAATGTAAGGTCTTAAAAAAAGCTAATATGTGGGCTAACCAGTGGCATGGTGGTTAAGGCAGCTGGATCCCACATGGCCAACTGTGCAGTTCAAGTCTAGGACTGGTGGTTTGGAAAGCACACGAGGTGCATGTGCATGTGTGTCCCAGATCTCAAGACACACAGGAAAGAGAAGGGACTGTGCATGGCTACCTTTCTAGGGAGATGTTTCTCACTCCCCCCGCCCCCCCACCCCCGTCCCTCTCTGACGAGTGAACATGCCCTATAGCAAAAAAAAATAAAAAGAACAAAAACCCAACCAAACAAACAAAAATATCTACATCACCATATCGCACGTAAAAATAATTTTAAAAAAGTAATGATATTCTACATGAAAAATAATGATTTGAATAATACACCAGATAACCATTTGTTACATACAGTGTACAAAGTACAAATCCCTCTTGCCGGATACATTTGGAAACACTTTGTTTGAATAAAGATACAAACAAGGTCCATATATTACAATGTGTTCACACTGCAATTAAATGTTCTTTTAAACTGGAAGTCATTCCTTTCTCTCTTTCTTTCTGACAATGCATTTTATTTATTGGGAAACTCATTTGTATTGTAGAATTTCTCTTTCATGGTGTTAACATGTTCTGTCATCTATATTTATTGTATATTTTAGTTATAGCTAGAGCCTTAGTAAAATTTAATGTTCCAAAACTGTATCCCTAAAATTCTTTTTCAACAGTGGGTTTTCTTTTTCTTCTGGAAGCGATTTTCCCCCCATAAGTTTATTAAGTCTTTTCAACCAGAACAAAACCATAAAACACACAGCATAAGAAAGTTATTCAAAATGTTCAAAATGTTCTGAATTGTATCAAAACGTTCTGGATTATACCTTCCCATATATTTAATTTATTACCAAGAAAGATTGTTTAGTTGTAATCATTGCTTCTCCTCATCCCAATGAAACAATAGGTGTCCAGAGGTCTGGTGGGTAATTCTGTTGTTACCTTTACATCCCTGTTTCTTCTTTTTTTATTAGTTTTAATTATGTATATTTAAAAATCTTAGTTTTAGGTTTATTTATTTATTATTGAATTACATATATAGGAATCATTAGGCAGACTTATAAAGTGTTTGATTTATTTCATATTGGACATACATGTGAGTCATAAGATGTGGTGATAAAGCATTTGCTGTATTTAATATTCAATTTCATATGTGTGAGTCATAAGGCGTGATAATGCAAACAATGAATGCGCCACTCAGTGGAACATTTAGGATACCGCGAATATGGCTTCACACTGTCCCCTTTCTTCCCTCCTCACATTCTTCCCTCCTCACTATTGCCTTGCTTTGTAACAATGCATTTTGTTACATATATAATATCCTTAAGCATTGTTTTCAGTCTTATTTTTTTGAGCTTTTTGGTAAAGACACAGTGATCTGGAACTGAATGAATTTATTCAAACTGTCTTTAAGTTTCATCCATGTGGTTGTCCAACTTATTTTTCCAGCTGTATATAATTTTATTTACCTACTTATTGTCATTGGACATTTGGGCTCTTTTCATTGTTTTACTATCTCACTCAATGTGAATATGGACATCTGTGTCTTCTTTCTTGATGCATTTTTCCTACAATGTCTCCAGGAATTATAATTAGAAATGGAGTCAATGTGCACATGTTCAATTTTACAAAGTAATACAAAATTGTTTGCAAGATATTGTATCCTTAAACTATATCAAAGTGTGCAAAATTCTTTATTTACCAACATCTTCAGTGCTAGTAAATACCAGAATTCATGGTTTTTGAGAAGCTGGGTGTAATGAGTATCTCACTGTGGACTTGACATGGCATCGATGAATAAGGACATTGTACTTCCTTTATTTTGCGTGGGTTATTGCTATACATGTTTCAACCTCTCTGAGATTCCAGCTTATGGATTTTTCCTACTTTTGTTTTTGCTTTGGTAGAGTCTGTTATAAATTTTAGATATCACTGTTTTGTCATGATATGTGCTGTAATTCTTCCATTTTGTGGATGCTATTTTAACTTTTATTTATCTAAGAGAGAGAGATTTTTGCTATAGTGCCTGAGTGCTTGCTGGAGGGACAGAGAGAGACAGAGAGTCACGAAGTGAGAAATCACCCTTCAGAGGCGATGGCCGCAATCCCTTCTTCTCCATGTTCCTCTTGGGATTTGGGGGCATACATGCACATATGCCTGGTGTGAATTTCAAGCTACCAGGTCTGGGATTCAAACTGTGGTTGGCCACATGGGAGTCCATTGCCTTAACCACTATGAAACTTGCTGATCTAATGGATTTTTTAACTTTTAAGTTATTTATTTATTTTTTTGGAGAGGTTTTTGCTATAAGGCACATGCGCTTGCCAGACAGAGACAGAGAGACAGAAAGGGAGAAATCACCCCCCCAGGGGGGATGGCCATGCCGCAATCCCTTCTCCTCCATTCTCCTCTCGGGATCTTGGGCACGCATGCACATGCGCCCGGCGTGAGCTTAAGCCACCAGGTCCAGGATGCAAACTGAGGTTGACTACATGGGAGTCCAGCAATATAGCCATTCTGCTAACTGCTGGTCCCTTGGCTTTTTAACTTTTAACAATAACTTTTGAGGAATAAATACAAACTTTCAATGTAGTTGAATATATCAGTATTACCCTTAATGGTTAGAAGTCTTTATTTTTTTTAAGTTACTTTAATTGACACATAAGAATTGTACAAATATATGAGTAAGGGTGTCTTTTTTGGATATAGAAGCACAATCTGTAATGTAAATTTCAATGCAACTTAGCAAGTGTATGTTTCTTCAGTGAAAATGAAGAATTTCCATAGTCCAAGATGACTTAATTTATTATCATGCATAATTCTTTTCTGTTTTATTTCTTTTTCTTTGTTTTTATTTTGCCAAAGGGCATGTACTCCCATTAGAAAGAGACAGAGAGAAAGGGGAAGCAAGAAAGCACCTCCTATGGGGCATGGTCATGCCACAACCATTCCTCCATTTCTTTTGGGACTCCATCACCAAGCCACAGCTGGCCCGTAATTCTTTTCTTTAATACCTCTGTTACATTATCTCATTTCCTCTAATAACTTACAGAATGCTTGCTATATAACAGAGTAATGTACCAGGAGATTTGTGTGCACAAAATCCAGGAGGGCATGACTCCTTGAAGGAGATTGTGCTCATTGTGGCAATCAGCAGATCAAGGCTACCTGACACAGCTCCTTGTTGGTGCCCAGATAAAACAAGGGTAGTGAATGAAGGCACCTGCCTCGGGAGAAGTATAGGTAACGGTGGGCCCTGGAACGGAGACTAAATACGGGCTCATACAAATTGTATTCATTTTAGCCACCATTTTATAACTGTCACCCAGAGCTGTCACGTAGATCACGGAGCTTGCCATCTTTCATCTCCTCCTCTCTGCATAGACAGAGCCCTGTGGGCCTCCTTCCCATGGCCATGGACTTCCAGACCTGGTTTCTTGGTCTTTAAGGAAACGGCATCGCTAGTATGTCTGGCTACAGAAGTTATGTGAGCTGGGGAGGGAAATGATGTTTAGGAGAAAAACAAAAACAATCAAACAAACAAAGAAAAAAAAAACAAAAAGCTACAGTAAATAGGGGAAAGCTCATATCTCCAAGAAGGAGAGGCACCATCCTGACACTCAGGTTACTAATTTAGTGTGATTTAGTCCTATAGATGATAGGAGGATAAAACAGGAGACAAGAGTCAAGAAATGTGGTCCCTAATCAGGTTCAATTGTAGCAACAGTACTTTATAAATGGTATTGGGTACTTTCACCAGGAGACACAGTGTTTAGTTAGTTGTGTTTTTTTTTTGTTGTTTGTTTTTAAATGTTACAGTAGTTTATCACTGCTTAGATCCACGGTTTGTTAGCATGTGTTAAATGATGATATTTTAATTTTATAATTTCTTTTTCACTTATTAACTGGAATAATTTTATAAAGATAAGTGTACTCTTACTGTCTCCTTTTTAGAATCATTTCTAAGTTAGGGACCTAAAATTATTTTCTGTATTTCAATTCATGGCAGTTATTGTCTTTATTAATACGCAAATTGGTCAGACTTTGGTCAATGGTAACTTTTTATATTACTTCTTGAGTCAATTGGAAATAATTCTGATGGTCTTTGTTAGTAACTTGCTTCTAGATTCCTCTTAAGCATTTCTTATCCTAAACTTGGAATTAACCATTACTCTAAATCCTTCTTCCTTATTTAGTCAGAAATTGCAGTTAAAGACTAGGGACTGGGCTGACTGGCGGCATGGTAGTTAAGGTGGTTGGATCCCACATGGCTGACTGCTCGGTTCAAGTCCTGGACCTGGGAACTTGAGAAATACACTAGGCATATGTGCGTGCATGTCCAAAATCCCAGCAGGAGGGAGAAAGGAAGGAAAAGGGATTGCTGTGTGACCATTTTCTCTCTTTCTCTTTCCTTTTGTCTCTCTCTGGTAAACGCTTGTGCTCTCTGGCCGATAAAACAAACAAACAAACAAACAAACAAAACAAAACAACAGCAAAAATGACCAGGAACTAAGGAGATGCATTGTGACTATAGTTTTTACTAGTTCAGGACCTGTCTTCTCCACTCTTTCTAGGAAATATTTATATATTTAATTTGATGCTTATTTTTATAGCATATATTTTATATTATTTTATAATGTAACTTATAGTTTATAATACTATTATATAAATATTACCATGTATTTTTATATGTATATATGTACTGTATCCTTCTCTTAGATAAACAGTAGCATACTATAACTTCTGTTTTCCATCTTGATATTTTTTACCTGATACTGTATTTCGGAGATCGTTCCATAATAGTAGATAGTCTTCATTACTCTTCATAACTGCATGAAAGTCCATTGTGCCCGTATACGTGCTTCATTCAACCAGTTTCCAAGTTGATGAACATTGATTTTAATTAAAATCTTCTGTTATGGCAGAGTGCTATAATAAATCACCTTGTTTTCATTTTACCAGTATATTTTCACATAGTTTTCTAGAGTGGGACTGTTAAGTCACAGGATAAATCTAAATAAAATTTTATTAAATATTACTGATTCCTCTCTCCAGGGGTTATGATTCCCAACAGACTCGCATATAGTTATATCACCAGACTTTTCCATTATATACAGACTGATAAGTGAGAAATGATCTCTCAACATATGCTCTTTATACAGGAAGATTTGAGCATTTTTCACAGCCATAGACACTGTAGAGTTTTGGTATTTTTTTCTTCTTTGTTACTAGAAGTTCATTATACATTAAAAAAAAAAAAAAACCGCACACACACAAAAACTAGTGCTTTGCCTATGATATCATTGCAAATATTTCCCCAGTTTAGTTGCCTTTTTTCCCTTATGTTATTTGTTTTGTACAAAATTCTTAAAATGTTGATGAGATTTATAATTTCCCCCTTTATTGTTTCTGGGTTTTGAATTATAGTAGGGAAAGTCTTCCCTAAATACAAATCATAAACCAGAAATCTGTGTTTTCTTCTAGTACTTGTTTGTTTGTTTGTTTTTGTAGACAGCTCTTCGATCTTCGTGGAATTTGCCCTGCTATATGATGTGAAGAACTGGTTTATTATTTTCTACATAGCTATTCTCATTTAGCCACCATCTTAATTACAGAGATACTTTCTTGCATATTGACTTTGCAGAAGCAATTAAGTCTATTTCTTCTGTTGTCCTATCTTTCTTGCCCCCTCCTTCAATACCTACTACAAATCTATTCCTTCTCTCTTCTAAGTGTTAGTGTTAAATCTTTCCCAGTGAGGATGAAGATATACCTGCCAAATGCTCAGAACTATCAGGAATACAAATATAAGCATATGTATGAAAAATTTACAGCTTTTACAGGGACCAGCAGGTTTGGTGGTTAAAAATATAACGGTTCAAGTCCTGTTGGCTTGCTTTCTCATTTCCCTCTCTCTCTTCCTCTCTCTGTAAAATTAAAATAAATGAATGTATTTTTAAAAAAAAGTTATTTAAAAAAAAATAAATGTTCATGTAAATGTGTATTTTTGTTCCACTTTTATAAGGAATTATTTATTATTGTTATTTCTGCTATAGGGCATGTGCACTCACCAGAGAGAGAGAGAGAAAGCAAGCCACCAGGTCCATGACTCAAACTGCAGTTGACCATGTGGGAGTCCAGCACCTTAACCACCACACAACCTACTGATCCC
Organism: Tupaia tana; assembly: GCA_026018925.1. Taxonomy (NCBI): domain Eukaryota; kingdom Metazoa; phylum Chordata; class Mammalia; order Scandentia; family Tupaiidae; genus Tupaia; species Tupaia tana. The sequence continues at coordinate 196,798,742 of JAKSZU010000001.1, read as the reverse complement.
TTGTTCCAAAGATTTTTTAACACAGAGATTTCATGACCACAGGTCCTCTATTTAACTTGGCAATTCAGTTATCGAGTGTTGCTACATGTATCAGTTCCTCAAAGCTAAAGGTTTTTTTATGCTATCATTAAAAACAATAGCTAAAACAGGTCGGGATTGCTTCTCTTGGCAAGCTGAATCACTGGTATGCATTAACTAACACACTTATTTTAATAATTGGCTGCTAGAACTTTGAGACTAATTCTTTCATTAATTTGATCTTGCAACAGATTTACCATGCAAGATGAACTACACCTGCAACAAGTTTTCCAAATCACATTAATTGTAAGATTCCAGTGAACAAGTTGTTTATCATTACTGTATGCATATGCACATTCAGATTATTGTTGTGCTTGTCTGCCAGTCTATGAATTGCTGGAAGGTAATGGTTTTTAAAAATGGCAGAAGGAGTGGGAGAATAGAGAAAGAGAAGTTTTGCAATTTTTGCAAAGCGAAGTAGAAAAGGAATATTTGGAGACTTCATTATAAATGGTTAGCACAATTATGCTAAATGGAATTGATATATTTACATTGTTTTATTCAAGGTTTATCATGTTCTATTATGAAACAATGAAATGCAATTAATAAATCGTCAGTTCGTTTTTCTTGTTTTATTTGAAAATGCTTCGGCATATTTTAGCATATCATTTTTAGAGTAGCAAATAACTCTAATGTATAACATTAATAAACGGTGATAGACTTTACTATAAATATTGCATCTGTTGCCAAGAAAAGTTACATACAAAAACAGAGCATTGCAAACAGCAGCTCAGTAATTCTTTTGGGAGTGGAGACACCGGCCTTCTGTATCATTGTAAGTATCTTTGCACTACTTGACCCAATGCACTTGGAGAATATTGTTTTTATACATCAACAGTTTGCTGGGTTTAAGAGATTAACACCATATATGTGGTGTTGTGAGAGCCTAGAAAACCAAATTGAGCAGCTTTTTTCCCCTTGTGTTTTATCTGAGAGAGAAGAGTAGAGGACTGAGGAAAAGCTGTGATGAACTTCTCAATGTGTGCAGGCAGAGCCAGAAATTGTCATGAAGAAGAACCAAAATGAATAAATAATGGTACTAGACCAAAATATTGAAATAAAACACAAAATAAAAACCGTCAATTATGTAGTTTCCATGGACTTCATTTCTTTGAATTCTAAAAAAAACTGTGTTATTGTGTTTTTTGAAAATAAAAATTTAACTAATAAATAAGAATTAAAAGCATATTGTTTTCAGGTACTGCTTGATGTATCAAAGCAGATACCAATTATATTTAACTGGGGTTATTTTGTAATTATGAGACTACGCTTTGAATTTTATTTATTTATTTATTGAAAGATTTTTGCTACAGGACATCTGTGCTCGCCAGAGAGACAGAGAGAAACAGACAGAAAGAAAAAAAAAAAAATCCCCCCCCCCAGAAGAGAACGACCATGTTGCAGTCCCCTCTTCAATTTCCTCTCGGGATTTTGGGCACATGCTTTAAGTTCATGTTTATGTGTTCCATGCTAACTCAAAGGCACTTTGAGACATTGGAAAACATACAAAATACCACACAATCCAGAAAAAAATATCAACCCCTATCATTATTTGTTTTTATTTCTTTCATTTTAAATTTATGAGGAATGTGGGGAAACAGTGAAATTTAATTTTCCAATATAAAGGAGATATAATATTTTATATTTTAATTTATATACAGCTAGATATAACTTGACTCTCTAAATGCTATACCTATTTATTTAGGAGGTCTTTAGGTTGGCTTTTAATACTACATATTCTTTGGTTGATGGCTAACAAATACCTGAACATACCAGGAAGTTTCCAGGAGCTAAGATAGAAAAAAATAGATGGTATGAAATAGGAGACCATACCAGGGTGAAATAATTGAGAACTCAGCCTCCTTGAGCAAAACGTTGTCCATCCATGCTGCTATGAATAGTTTTGGGAAGTGCTCCTTCATTTTCTGCCTTCTAATATAACATATTCCCTTTTATTAGTCTGCTTTCTTGAAGCCCTAAAATTCCCAAAAAAGAATGATTTCTTCAGAGTAAGACCTTTTCAACTCTCTTTGAAATACAAATGCATTTAAAAAATAATGTGTTAATAGTAACACATGCATACATGATTTGAAACACCCTAATTTAAAAAAAAATTTCAATTTTATGAGGCAAAAATTACTTTTTTAATAGAAAACTTTACATTCTTTTGTCTATTAAATGAAAAACATCTTTAATTCCACAGAAATGTGCCATTAAATGTAAATAAGAAATTACAAAAATTAAAAATATATTAAAATCAAAAGCAATACAATAATAATTACAGCTTATTAAAAATAATGATTAAAAATCGATTTAATTTTCAAATATGAATAAGTCAGTAACTTTCAGCTTAGGCATGAGAGACTTGACTGGGGAGTTGAAGGGGAGAGGAAGATGAACGTGTTCTGAGTGAGGGTTTCTGCCTAATTAGGGTAACCCAGTGGGGTACGATAGAAGAGAAACCTCTTGACATGGTAGGTGCACAGAGCAAAGCTAAGTCCCAAGAAACTTATTCTCATACTTGCCTATTTTAATCATGTTCAGTGTTTCATTCTTCTTTGGTTTCATGTTTTATGCCTTCAAATATACTTCAAAAAAAGAAATGAAAAAAGATGAGAAAAGAAATTATTTCACCTGAAATATGTTCCTTATTTACCCTAATATTCTCTTTACTGAATGATCAATGTTCACTGTCTCTATTTTATTGATATTTAGTCTTATAAAGCTTTTGATTTTGTTTTGACTCCTATTACACCACTGAAACCTCTATATCAAAGAGTTTCATCCAAAAAATGCCCCGTTTTTGGCCTTAATTATTCATTTTTTTCTTTCTTTTTTTTGGGGGGGTGGGGAGTTTTTTTTGCTATAGGGCGCATGTGCTTGCCAGAAAGACAGAGGGAGATGGAGAGACAGAAAGCGAGAAATCACCCCCCAGGGGGGATGGCCACACCACAATCCCTTCTCCTCCATCTCTTCTCGGGATCTTGGGCACGCACGGACACGTGTCCGACGTGAGTTTAAGGCACCAGGTCCGGGACTTGAACCGCGGTTGACTGCATGGGAGTCCAGTGACATAGCTATTATGCTAACTGCTGGTCCCATCATTTTTGTTTTTATTTTAAAATGTTCAAATTTATTTGGGGGCTTTGTATTAAATAAGTAAATAAATTGGTCATTCTTTTTCGTCCCTGTACTTTATTCCCATTTTCTTCCTCATCTCTATCAGAGATAATTTTCCTATTTTATGTGTATCTACTTCTGTATGTGTCCTTCCAGAAACTGTATATTGTTTGTGTGCTTGTATTTAATTATCTAAATGACATTGTGTTCTTTCTCATTCTGCTTCCTGCTTTTTGTGATCGGGTACTCTTTCTCTGCTCGATATCACGTAGTACACATCTAATTTGTCACTTCCTGATGAATACTGCGTAGAGGCATTCATCACACTGTAGCTATTTTCCTGGTGCTGGAACTCAGAATGCCTTCAATTCTCTGTCACAATAAACAAGCTGTAGAGAACCCCCTTGGACACATCTCTTTGACTTGATCTGAGAAATCCTTAGGATAGAAATATAGGACTCTGTGGATGGCTGCTCTGAGGATGCTCAGACCTTACCTAGGTAGTGTCAACTACTCCTCACAGTGACCGTAGTGCATTATAGCTACTCTGTCCACACCTCAGCAGCATCATTTATTTTCACCTTTGCTAGTCTATTAGGTATTAAGCAATACTTTATTGTGTCTTGATTACCCTTTATCATTTTTTCTATATCATTCTGGATCATTTGCTTATATTCTTTTTAGCGTTCTAGTTTCACATTTTGTAAATCAATTTTTCACAACATTTGCCCAATAGAATACAGGAGTTTTCCCTTTGTAGGTGGTGGTGTTGATATGCAAGAGTTTCTTGACTTTTCTAAAAGCAATCTTTTGCAAGATATTAATTCTTCTTCCATTTGGTTATCACTCCATCAGATATCTCACTTTCCCTTCCTATCCTTTCAGCTAACTTTATTTCATCAAATACTGAAACATTTATCTTTGTGCAGGTGTAACCTGACAGCACATTACAGTTTGTGCCTCTTACTTTCTGTCCCTGGGTTTCTATATTGCATGGATTGCACGCAGGAACTTGACCGGCACACACTGCTGCAGAAAACTGAAAATGCACACGGATAAACATCCCATAGGACACCTTGTCCAATGGAAAAAATGCTCCACTGGTTTGTCTCTGGGGGACAATTCTGAGGCATATTCTGTATTGTTCTCTATAGGGTCTTAAAAACGATCTGGTAGTTGATCAGAGATTTACCAACTAGATTGAACACATCTCAGAGACTATATATGTTCCCTGATATTACTTCCCCAAATAAAATAATAACTACACTTAAGTCCTTGTTTCTTGATCTGTATTTCCCTCCAACCAAGGAAACACAAGCTAAAACTTACAGTGCTATAGAGTTCCTAGAAAAGAGACCTTCAGGGAAGAATCCTGAAATTGCATCGTTCTTCGGTCAGTAATAAGGGCCTGATTCTCAATACTGAGAATGAGGATGATTGATAGATGCAGTAGCATCACAGTTACTTACACGTTCATTGGGCTGGGTGCTCATAAGGTTCAGGGAGAATGTCAAGCCTTGGAGCTTATACTGTAGGGGGCAGACAATGGTAATTATAAAGATGGTAGAGTTGGTCAATTTTTGTTAATGTCTTCAAGTACCTAAAAAAATAAGACAGCAAGTTCAAATTAGTAACCAATCACCCCAAAGTATGGAATTAAGAAGTACTCCATGGTGGTGTTAGACTCATTTTGTGCATCCACAAGGCAAACCATTAGAAAAATCAGGTCCATGGGAACCAGCAGTTAGCGTAATGGCTATGTCGCTGGACTCCCACGTAGTCGACCGTGGTTCGCGTCCTGGACCCGGTGGCTTACAACTCACGCCGGGCGCGTGTGCGTGCGTGCCCAAGATCCTGAGAGGAGAATGGAGGAGAAGGGATTGCGGCGTGACCATCCCCCCTGGGGGGTGATTTCTCGCTTTCTGTCTCTATGTCTCTCTCTGTCTGTCTGGCGAGCGCACGTGCCCTATAGCGAAAAAACCTCTCCAAAAAAACAAAAAAAAACAAAACAAAAAAAAAACAAAAAAAAAAAAAAGAAAAATCAGGTCCATGATTAAGTTGTCTTGGGATCAGGGCTGCCATGCCATGCACAGACCTGACAGGTCTCAAGTGTTCAAGTCAGCAGCCTAAAAGAAAAAAAGTGGGGCTATTCAACCTGAAATGGGAGCATCAGAGTAGACAAGTCAGAAGATCCTGAACTGCCAGACGCTCCCTGAAACATCAGGGGTGGCAGAAGCAGCTGTGTTCTAGAGCCTGCCCTTACCAGGAGGCTCTTTAGAGACTTCACCTGAGGCAGGTTCCTTGGGAAATAACACATCTTTTCTAGATCTTATTTCATTCTTTCTAGACTAATAACAAGGGTCCTACTTACCATTACCTGAGTGGGAAAAAGATACAATGTGCCCTCCAGGAAGAAATAGCAATCACTTGCAAATCATTGCAGGATCCAACTAATAAATGTGTCAGTGAGCAGGGCACAAATGCAACAGTGAAATTATGTTCTTTGAATGAAGGAAACTGGAAGGTCAAAGTACATAGAAGAAGATCTGCTGACATGCCAGGGGAAAAATGCAGTCTCTGTACTAGCCAGATGATTTCTGCTGCTGATTACGAAGGACTCTGGTTGCAGGTAGAAAGAGTACACGTGGAACTGAGAGATGCAGCGGAGGCTCTCGGTTCTTGCAAGCTCAGTGAGAGCTGTAAGTTGGCAGTTGCAGCAACTTCATTCCAGACTTCCTTTCGCTGGATTCATAATCAGGGAACTTTAAAATGGATGGTGAAGATGAATAGTATTAATTATAATCTAAGGACCAGTTGATTTCTTCTGCCTATATTAAGTTTTTTGTAGAGAAGTTGGCAAAATACAGCCTGGAGAGTTTTTTCATGGATTGGACTTAAGGGAGGGTATGAGTCTCTCTAAGGGGTACGTGAAGAGGATGGGGCCTACCTCACATCTATTCCGCTTACCTTTTATACCAAGCATTATTTTTTTAAGAGCTTTTTGCATGAGGGTGCATGCGCTTGCCAGAGAGACAGAGACAGACACAGTGAGAAGGAAAGTGAGAAATCACCATCCAAGGGTAATTTCTTCAACCCCTTCTCCATTCTCCTCCTGGTATCTTGGGCATACATCCACAGACACCCAATGTGATTTTCAAGCCACCGGGTCTGGTTCTAGAACTGCAGCTCTGTGGGGGTCCAACGGCTTAACTGCTATACCATCTGCTGGCCCCACCAGGTAACCTTTTGACAACCAAGTTTACATGATTCTTTCTGGAAGTCTGTTATCTGAACTTTATTATGTATTTCTCACTTTTTGCTTTGAGTATTTATGTAAATGTAAAATAGAATAATCTGAAGTCTTTTGGAGAGGAAAATTATTCAAACAAAGAAAATTTTAAGCTACCCACTTACTTCTTCTTGAATGAAGAACAATCACCACCTAACGTGATGTTTGACCTATTACTCATTGTCATTTCAGGTCATCAAAAAACAGATTTTAAATCCTGACTGCCCATCTGTTTTAGTTGGCATAATTAATAATTATCTGCCAGATGCTATACTAAATCCATGTTCTTAGCTTTTTATGAGAGGTGAGTCTTTTTTTATTTTTTTAACATCAAGTGTACTGCATACTCTGTTCAGCCATTGCTCAATGGGGAAAGGTGAGGAGAGAAAGGATAATTATAATAATAATTCTCTCTATTTCAATAAATATTTCTTAATTAGATTTGTTAACACTTATCTAGTATATACATGTCTATCTGCATTCTGAGTGGAGGGTAATTTGAAATTAGCATTTTGTTATTAATGTATTTTATAGACTATGGAATTTTAGAGTAATAGACAAGAATTTCTTCATTGATGTAATTAACTCCAATGCTTCTTTTGTTCTCTTTTTGTTTCCTTCCTATCTAGGCTATTAAGCCACATTGACAGAAGTCCTTAAGTAGTAGGGTTCCTCTAATTTGTACTGTATGTTATGAAGCTGAAGGATGAAAAATGTAAATGGAGAATACGAATGGGTGTGCCTCTTCAGTGCACTGGACGGGAGAGTTCAATGGGATAGTAAAGGAAAGCATGACCTGGACCAGAAATACAGGAACAAGCAAATAGAGAATCTGAGAAGATGAGTAAAGAGCAACCAACCAAGACAGAAGCAGTGTAAGGTTACTGTGCATGAAACTTAGAGTATTTTCTGAGACTAGACATTTAATTATTAGCAGAGGAAGTGCTTCTCTATAGCTCATGTTTCATTCTCCAAAGCATTTGCTATGTCACTTGTTATGTAGTAAGCAATGAATGTTTTGAATAAGTTCTTGGAGTGTGAGCTCATTGGAGCGAGACAGAGAAAGAGACGGAGAGAAGGAAAGTGAGAAAGCACCCCATTGGGGCATGGTTGCACGGCAACCCCTTCTCTTCTATTTCTCCCTCAGGTCAGGGTTTTGGGCAGCCACAATGCATGCATTGTTTTTCTCAAGCTGCTGGGTCCAGACTTGAACCATGTGGTTGGCCATGTGGGATCCAGCTGCCTTAACTACCAGACCATGTGCTGACCCTTGAATGAATTCTTATATCATACAAAGTCACAAGTTTGTACTAAAACATAGCTTTAATAAAATTACTGACTTGTCACTGGTTTTCATGATAAAAATTTGTATTTAAAACTGTTTTTAAAGCAAAATATCAAACACTGTATCTCTATTTTACAGAGAAAGCTTGCAATTGCTGAGTAATAATATTTTGGGTACATAAGAGTTCTGGTCTTTTTGCATAGCTTTATAAAAGATGACTTTCATCTGTTTTACTTTTTAGAACTTTAGTAGCAGAAATTTAATTATTTGCATTTTATCACAAAGAAGACCAATTCTCAGTAAACCTTTCTTCTCTTTAGTTTCTAGTTGTTCGTCTTGACCTTCCTCATTAAACCCAGTAAGTGAATCATGATTTTTATTCTTCTTGCTTCTGTTTGTTTTCCTGCTTGGAGTTTTGGGTGCAGGAACAACTAGCAGACACTAGCAGACACAGTAACTTCGTTTTTTTGAGACTCTGCTTCTGGAAGCTAGTGAGCACTTACTCTTTTGTTATGACTGAGAATAATATCTTTTCCTCCTAGTTCTCTCTGTGTGTAAATAACAATTTGCAGTTTCCCTATGTAATTTAAATAACAATTACCAGACAGAACCACAGGGTGAAGCAGTAAAGCAACTGAACCCACATGGGAAGGTCCCCAGTTCACATCCCAGGGCCTCTTTCTGTACAGAGAGTGCACAGGCCTACGTCTGTGAAGTGGATTGACTAAGGCTGGGGATGAGTTGTGGCTTGTTTTTTGCCCTCGTGGTAGAAATAAATAGCAAAACTTTAAAAATAATTATTAAATGCAAGATACTCTATTTGTCCTGCTTTAATCAACTGTATGGCAAAAATACATGACAAAGTAGTTGTAACTCCATGTGGAACAGCTTACTTAAAGTTGTCTAAGTGGCCTTGTCCAATAGAAATATTGGGTCATCAGGAAAGTCATGATGCATTTTTCATAGAAAAACAGAAAATGCATCCTGACATTCCCAATGACCTAATAATAATGAATACTACCTATGTAACTTAAGCTGTTCTAATTGCTACAGTTTAAAAAGAAAAAGGAACAAATTACTTCTAACAAAATATATTATTTAGCTATATTTGTCCAAAACTTAGTATTTCAACATGTAATCAATAATTTAAAAAAATATTAATGAGATAGTTTAGTTTCTTTTTTTTTATACTAAACTTTCAAAATCTAATGTTATTTTGTACTCATAGCACCTCTCAATTATGATACAAATTTGTCATTGACTATACCTGGTCTGTATTTATATTTCAAAAATGTACAGTTGAAAATGAAGATTTATACATCTTAACTGTCTAAAACCTACTTGAAAAGTTTACAATAGCTGAATAGACTATTAGAAATTAAGATTTGAGTTTAAATTTGTTAAAATGAAGTTAGAAATTCAGTGTTTCAGTCGCACCAGCTGCATTTCAAGTGCACTGGCCCCATCTGGCTGGTGACTATCAGATAATTTACGTCTCATGGACTGGTGATTGAAATCGCCTAGCTTCTCACCTTTCTTCAGGAATCAGACCAACATCAGTTCTTCAGGTCTCCAGATGTCTTCTTTATAATTCAAAAAGACCTTTGCATAAAAATCTGACTGATTCAGCCTCTCCATGAATGATAGGAGTCTCTTATCTCTGGATGGGTTTGGCTTCATGGCTGTGATGTTTCAACCACTTCTGATACTAGCTTTAACAATCCAGGTAGATTTTTTTTTTTTTTTTAATAATAGCTTTTATAGCTTACTCTCTGGGATAATCAAATATGACTGTTTTATAGTCCCTATTTAAGCAATACTCAATATACATTCCAACTGGCATTAGTACACAGGAATTCAGTTTTTTCTTTGTGGTATTTCACAATTCTAGATACTAAATTATTCATGTGATGAACAAAATGCAACTTCTTTATTTACCATGACATAACAAAGTATAAAGTTAAACATGCTGCAATCAAAGATGGACATTTATAAATAGATATAAATAGATATTTGGGAGGTGGGATCTTCATGCCTGGGCATTTATATGATGCTACAATATATTAATATTACCAAAGTTTGATTCAATAACCAATATAAAGTATTACCATGAACCCAAGATATCAATGGACTATTTTTGTACTACAGTTATCAGTCTGAAATGTAATTTGAAGTTTAACAGCAATTTTTTATTAAATGTGGTAAAAGTCATGGCTGGCAGGTGGCATGGTGGTTAGGGGTGCTGGACTCCCACCTGGCTAACTGCAGTTTGAGTGCTGGACCTGGTGGCTTGCTTTCTCACTTTCCATTTCTCTCTCTCTATCTTGCTCTGTCCATCTTTGGTCAAATTAAAAATAAATAAATAAATAAATAAATTTAAATAAAATCATTTTTTAAAGAAATGTGGTACAAGTCATCTACTTCTAAATAGTCCGGGGAATTTTTGTTTGTTTTGTTTTTGTTTTTGTTTTTAAGATTTCTGGATCTCCAGAGAGAGATTCTGATTCTTTATTTTTGGAGTAGAACCCAGATAGTCATCTTTTTACTAAATATGCAAATTTTGATACATACTGATTTTCAAAAACTACCACCATACAAGCTATTTCAATGCTCCACTTTAATACCTGAAGGCTACTACTATTATTAAGACTATTTAAACCCTACAAGATTTTGAATTTTACAGTTCAAATTCTTGTATTTATTTGGTTTAAAATGTGTTTGATTTCTGCTTTATGATTTTTCCCCTTTGTAATTAGGTAGCCTTTTTTCTTGTTTATGGAAATGGGACAGCATACATAAAAGAAATACGAAAACCTTGTTAATTGACATTTTAATTAGCTATTGTTAGAAATAAAATATTTAAAAAGGTAAATACTGGACCCATTGTGGGTTATGTATAGAGAATTTTTAACTAAAATCTGGCACCCTGCAATATCTATATTTAGACTATACAAAGAAATCTGCTTTTTACTTTAAATTTCCTACCTGTCCATATGTTTCTTTTTTTAAAATCTGAAACACGTTAAAAGGTAACATTTAAGAAATTATTTTAGGAAGCGATCCATTTTACTTTATTTCATTTGGTAAATAATGTTAGAATGAGTTGTATTCTATTTACAGCTTTAGTTATTCTAATAATTATAATGTAATTCTATTTAGCACCATTTACATGGTTGCTCATAGTGAATGTCCTTGTTTAAATCTCATTATGTTTTTGATTGTTTTGTATTTGTCATTTCCCCATTTTTTCCTGGATGTGTTAAATCTTTAGGTTTTGCCAAGTAGAAAGCCAAACAGAGAAAGGAGTCTATCAATTACAGAACAAGTAATTAACATGCATATCTGCACTGTGTGTAATTATCTATGGACTTTCAACACCACATTGAAAGTTCTGCTATGTAGTTTTTAATAGATCTCTTTCCCATTTCTTGGAAAATTATTTCATGCCTTATTTTTCTTCTCACCTTCCAGCTCACTCATATCCTTATACTCGTTATCCTCTACTTACGATATAATTCGTGAAGAAAAATAGAAAATAGTATGTTGACATTATTAAGTTGTCAGAAAAGTCATGACAGATTTTTCTGTTTTTCTATGCAAAAATGTGTCATGACTCTCCTGACAACCTAATAATTTCTTTGTGTTCTTATCAGCAAATAGATACATGCCTATCTCTGTTGTCACCTATCTTACTTTCTTCCTTATACTTAAGTGTAGGTAGCGTCTCTCCTGTGGAGAGAATGAACCATCTTCTCTTGGTAAGCTGGATTCTCTTTTCTTTTAACTACTTGGGGATGTGACTCTTGTAGGCAGCCCCTACATTCCCCTCAATTCTTACATTTGCCCTGCTTATTACTCATAATTTCCTTTAACTAGACTATTGTTCTGTTTTTCTCTTCTTTGTTTGTTTGTTTTGTTTTGAGAGAGATTTTTGCTACAGGGCACATGTGCTCACCAGAGAGAAGAAACAGAAAGTGAGAAATCACCCCCCAGGGAGAATAGCCAAGCTATAATCCCTTCTCCATTCTCCTCTTGGGATCTTGGGGACCCACACATACGGGCAGTCTCTGGGTCCAGGACTACCACCACGAGGTGATTACGTAGGATTCCAGTGATGTAATCATTACACCATCTGCTGGTCCCTGTGCTTTTTTTCTTTTTTTCCAGTGCTAGTTTTATGTTATTCTTTAGGTTCTATTTTAAATATCACCTCTAAAACAAGTCAGATCATTACCAGGTGAATGATCTTCTAAGAGATCTTTTTTTACTACCTTATTTAAATATGAAAGTCTCTAACTCCTTCTTCCTGTTTCCAGTTATTTCCCCATTATAACATTCTTTTTTCCTTTTTATCTTTATGTATCACCATTCACCTGGTAATGATCTGACTTATTTTCCAGACTATAAGCTCTATATTGGCAGGGGTCATACCAGTCTTCTTCACTTCCTTGTCTCTTTCACCAAGAACAATGCCTGGCCCATGGCAATTTCTCAATAAGTATTTTTTGAGCACATCTATAACTTTTCCCAAGTTGGTGCATTTAGATATACCATAACATAATAATAATTCTCTCTTATGAGTATTATTTCTTTTTTTATTGTACTACTATTTTTATAGGATATTTTAATTGTCCACCTCCATCTTATTCATGCTTCGTTCTTACGCTTGGGAATCAGAATCTCAATACTCATTAGGTTGACTTTAATTATAAGAGGAAAAATCTCCATTTCACTTAGCCGAATCCTTTTCTCAGGGTTGCTCTTTCCTTACACATGCAAGAAGGTGTTTATTTTTAGCATCAGAGTGTGTATGCCAAATTGTGGACAGTTATTTCTCTTTATTGCCTCCCTTGCAGTCTTTTACTATCAACTGTGTTTCAATTGACTTTTCCAGAAAATTTCCCCTTCTTCACACATTCCCTGCGAATGCTGGCTTTACTCTGACCTGTGAATGACAATGGCTGCTGTTGCTGCTTGAGATATCACTCTCTTTGGTGGACTGCTCACTGCACTTTTATGCCACTGTCAACATCCTCTCTACTAGGTTTGACATCAGTGGTATTTTTCTTATCAATATAATTATGTAGTTTATAATCTACATCATAATTCTGATGAAAGAATGAAAGAGGGATCTTCTGTAGGGAGCTTGGGTTGTACACAAATTTTCCCATTTTCTTTTCTTTGAGAAGGGCCATAATACCCTTGTGCTTCAAATAATTTGAAAATATTGAATTCTGTACTGGAATGACCATTGTGATATTCTGTCATGTTTTCTTCCAACTCTGTATAGTTCCTTATTTCCCTGAGGTTCTTTTGCTCTATACATGAATGTCTTATCCTCCCTTAGGTATAAGTTAAATCATTCTCTGTTTCTCCCAGGTAGACTTAAGCAGCCTTTCTTGGGACCAGCCAGATGGCTGATAGCCCACCGCGATTTGAATCCCACACCTGGCAGCTTAAACTCATGCCAGGCAAGTGTGCCTTCCTCCCCAAGATCTGGAGAAGAGAATAGAGAAGAGATTGTGGTGTGACACCACCCTCCCTGGGGGTGACTTTCTATCTTTCTGTCTCTCTGATCAGTATATGCACCCTATAACAAAAATCTCCCCCCTCCCAAAAAAAGGACTCTTAAGCAGCCTTTCTTATAGGTACTTTAAATATTGGTATAAAAAGCAATTATGTTTTATCATATTTGTCTATTCCCATGTCTCTTTACAGATTCTAAACCTTTGGAGAACAGGGACTATGTGATTAAAAGCATTTAGCTGCACAATCAGAGATATCTCTGAATCTGTTAATACCATTTTCCAGCTATGTAAATGGAAGCAAGTCACTTAGCTTCTGTTTCCTCATCTATTAAAAAGGAATAATGAAAGAAACAATCTCAGGCCAGTAGATGGCATGGAGTTAAGGTGTCTGGATCCTACAGGGCTGACCACCTTCATGATTCGAATCCTGGACCCAGTGGTTTTAGAATCACACTGGGTACATGTTCATGCCCAAAGTCCTGAAAGGGGAATTGAAGAGAAGAGATTGCAACTTGGCTATCCTCCCTAGAAGGTGATGTCTCACTTTCTCTCTCTCTCTACCTGGCAAGAACTGTGCCCTATAGGAAAAAAAAAAAACAAAACAAAACAAAAAACAAAATCTCACAATGTTTCTGTGAAGAATAACGAAATATGCTTAGAAAGGTGACTTGCAGTTTTATGTCCTCAATATGTGCTGACTTGTGACAGCCATAAAAATGTACCTATTAGGGACCAGCAGTTGGCATAATGGCTATGTCACTGGACTCCCATGTAGTCAACGGCGGTTGGAGTCCTGGACCTGATAGCTTAAACTCACGCCAGGTCCGTGTTCATGCATGCTCAAGATCCTGAGAGGACAATGGAGGAGAAGGGATTGTTGTGTGGCCATCCTTCCTGGGTGTGTGTGTGTGGGGGGGTGATTTCTCGCTTTCTGTCTCTCTGTCTCTCTCTGTCTTTCTGGCAAGTGCACACACCCTATAGCAAAAACCTCTCCCTACACACACACACACACACACACACACACACACTCACACACACAAATGTACTTATTAGATCTCACACTATAGAACATCTTTAACCCGTGGCTTGAGCCGGTGAGCTCTGAAATCTGAAATTCTTCCTGTGTTCTCCCTGAGGCTGCATCTCCCATGGCCTGCTAGCAGATAGTGATGAGGTAGCAGGGACACTAAGGCAGACCTGTTTCTGGGAAGTGTGCAGGTACATTAACTTTGTTCCCAGGTCTCCCACTGGCTTGCTGGACTTCCTTAGGATTACACTGCCATCTAAGGCTTTTCTTCCCACACTTTTTCCTTTGCATTGTTCTTTAGAAGAATTGGATCCACATCATGGCCTGATTGCTTTCCCAGATCCCTTCAGCTTTCTTCCCAAGTTTCCTATTGGGGTTTCTTGTGTGTCTGATATTGCCTCCTCATTGGTTTCCTGTAGGATGTGCACTAGTACAGATAGTCTTGAGTGGTTGAAAAAAAAATGGGTTGTTGTAAGATAGAGATTTGAGAATAGCTTATCTTCCACCTAATAGATGAAGCAGGTGCTACTGTGATTGGTATAGCAGTATGAATAGTCCTTGGTACAAAGTGGCAGCTCAATTGCCAAAGATTTCAGTAGTTTAACTCAAGAAAATGCCACAAAGGAGATTGCTTTGGCAGGTAGGATGAGTTTGATAATGTAAAGATATGGTAGAAATAATGCTTATAAAAACAGAGTTGACTGGTTATTGTTAGATGTAGAGATGCCATACAGAGAGATAATGACAGAACTGGGCAGTAAATAAGTAGTTAATGGCTGAGTGACAGCTAAAGGGTCTCTGTGATACCTTATAAAGAGGTTCTTATCTTCTGTAGTGGAAAAGCAGACATATCTGAGCAGCAGCTTGAAGATACCATTTTCAGAGCAGTACAGTTCTAGAGAAATCTGAACACCAGCCAGCACTGGTCTGTCATGCACAGTGCAGAGGCTGAACTTAAGTTTTCTTGTGGGAAAGACCTAGCATCCTGAAACATGGCTTGTTGCACCTGGTTGGTTGCTCTTGCTGATGTTGCTTCTGTAAATCTTATTGATCCTCTCAACTTTCAGAAGTAATCTCCCTTTCCTGGCAACAGCTAGCTTTCCCTATGCTGGATGCTGGATGATGCCACACACATTTCTCCTCCAAGTTAATAGGCACCCCATGGGAAGCTGCTTTTGCCTTATATTCTAGCCGATAAGATGTGAATCTGGGTTAAATCCCTGTACAATTCAACTGGAGATGTGCTGGGCCTGATAGGGCAGGAAGAAGACTATGTACTTAAAGGCTTGCAAAAATGTGTTAGCGTGTGCCAATAAGATGCAGAAGAGTACATCAGGGACTAGATTTTGACAGGGCTTGATCAAGGGATTCAAAATATGAGACTGAATAAAGAATTCATTAATTTAGGGGCATTTTCTTTGGACATAGGGTAAAATTCCTAGTAGGAAGGTAGTGAGAATAGGATAAACTTGCTCCTAGAGTGGTCCTTAGGAGTCAGAAAAAACATACCCAACACTAAAGAAAGAGGAAGTCCTAAATTATCCTGGGAGATGGTACAAGTAAGAATAAAGGGTCTGAGGGCATTGGGCATGCTGGTGTGGCTATATTGTGTAAGGACAAAGAGCAGTCAGAGAATTATGTTCCACAGAATTTTGTTCTTCAGAGGATGTTCTATCTACCAAGGCCACCAGGAAGAAACCAATGGGAGAGATCCAGAGTGACTAAGAAGGTAAGTGGTGGCTCTCCTCCTCCATCTTGACTCACTCACTGTAGGTGAGACAGAGTTAGGATATTTAACATCTATGGGATGATGGGGCTGCCAATAAATAGAAGCCAAGTGGTGGTTTTACACCACCAAGTCTTATGGTACCCCATTTAGAAAGGGGCCTTCAGAAAGTCCTAGAGTAGATCTAGCTCATAAGTGGTCATTTCCCCAGTTGCTGAATGCACATAATTGGAATGGATATACACGATAGTTGGAACAATATTCATATAGAGTCCTTGTACTGTGGGCAAGAGCTATCATAATGGGGGTTAGAAGTAGATTAGTGCCTTCACTGAAGACCTAAAAGACATAATAGTGGTAAACCTTATATTTTTGTTTATTTACTTGTTCATCCTTGTAGAGACTCCACCTAGACAATGACTATAAACTACAGCAAGAAGTAGTAAGAACTAAGCAAGAAGTAGTAGTATAGGTCACAGCTACTGATGTGCTATCACAGATGGAGCAGGGTATTAAGGTCTTAGGTACAAGGTATGTGGCCAGTGATGTGGAAAATGCACTTTACTTCACATACAAAACCAGATCAGAAAGAGTTTGCCTTGCTGTGAAAAAAAATAGCAAATTTATTTTCAGTTTTTCTTCTAGCATATTTTAACTCTCCTGCTTTTTCTGTCATAATACAGTCCAAAGAGAAATGAATGGCATGAATATCCCACCAAACATCACACAGATCCATCACAACAATGACATTATATTGATTGGACAGAATGAGCAGAGGTGACCAGTATGCTGAAGTCTTTGGTAAGACATTTACATTACGGTAATGTACGAGATATGCCCTTGGAGGTTTTTAGGGACTTTCTACTTTGAGATGTGCAGTAGAGAGGTCAGAGATGCAATGGGTTATCTGCTCTAAAGAAAAATAGAAATTGCTACATCTTGCATCCCTACAATAACAAAAATGTAATGCTATACCTGGTAGATCTTTTCTGTGCTCTGGATATAGCAAATTTCATGTCCAGGACTACTGTTATGGTATAATGGTGATTGATTTGGAAGGTGGCCAATTTTAAATCAAACCTTGAGCCAGAAGTGGTTCTGCTGGAGTTCCAGGCTTCAGAATCCTAGCAGTTGGGTTCTCAGACCTAGCAGATTCTCTGGTGTTAATAGTATCGATAATAGGCTAAGAAGCAGTATAAAGGTTATGACAATCCCCATGAAAAGAATTCAATGCAGGCCTCTGGAATTCTGGAACAAAGCCATGCCATCTGTGGCAGAGAATACCCTTTCTTTGAGAAATAGCTCTTGACATTACTTGGCCCTGGAAGAGACAAAATGCTTGACCTTGTAACAAACACAAAGTATCCATGCATCTGGAAAAGTTCATTATTAGCTGGATTTTGTCAGACTTGCCAAATCATAGTGAGATGTACTCAGCAAAGCTCATTGAAAGATGGAAAGGGTACGTTTGGATTGAGCCCAAGCAGAACCAGATGTACAAGTAGCCACCATGATTGCACTGTGCTCCTGCCTCAGTCTGTGCTTGCGTGAGATCATCTACAAACAGCTAAAGGGATAAGAAAAAGTCTGAACTTGCGCATTGCAGAGGCTTAGTAGGTGGTACGTGAATGAAAAGACTTAGTTAAGCATCTGTCTTTATTAATATATATAGCTGTTATTCTATGGAGGAAGAAACTAAGGCCATGTGAATTAAGTAAAATTCATCACCCGTAGGTAATGAGTAAAGGGACTGGAAAACAGATGTCTTGCCGCATACTGTAAAGTGCTTTCTATGACACCACCTTGCTTTTTCATGTTTACCATAGGAAGTTTTCTTCATTTTGGAAAGAGAAACAAGTTCATTATTACAAATTAAATTTTAACACAGTTAATGTTCTACATTCAAAACATTTAAAATGCCATGCCCCATTTGCTAACCTAAAAACTGGTATCCACATATGTTGAGTCACTTTTTTCAATTACTTGCAAAATTGGATAGAGATTGGGAGGGGCTGTGAATTTATGCATACTAATGAAACCTTAAAATAAAATGTTTCCATGTGCAACTTCCAGCCTTGTTGGATAACTTTACTTGATTGAAAATTACTTGAGAAAGATGAAATCATAAATTACCTTAAATTTACTGAAAGCCTGTGAACCACCTATATTAAGTGTGAAGCTGATGAAGTTTCAGCTCGAATGGAAATAAGTTGAGAAAACAACATGGCTAACTTCTCAGGTACATCTCCAGAAAGAAGGCTGATATTTAATATTAGCTCTGCTGAGTCCAATCATGGGCAAAATTGCAAATACATTTCTACCATCATTATCATTGTTACAGCTCCATTTAACACTCACAGTTCCTGCTGGTTCCACTTGGATATTTCCTCTTGAGTGCATTCACTCTGATCTTCTGACTGTTACTGATTCATTCATTCACTTATTCCTCCACTCGACAAATCTTTAACTTGCTATATGTTGGTCACTACTTACTTGTAGAATAATCCCCCTGCTTGTGTTAGTGGTCGATAACAGATTATTAAATTATGATAAGGTTGCACTTAACAGCAAAAGAAAATGAGACAAAGAATAGTGGGATAGCATTTTTGGTGTCACACAGCTCATGTATGAAGTAATTAGAGCTCAGCTGCAAGACAGTGCCATCTTTTGGGAGGCTGGAGGCTGCATGAGAGGCCTGGGTTCAATTCCAGGGATGACCTGATACAGTGGACATGGTTGTTTGTGCCTTTTATCCTAGCTAACAGACCGGGGCAAAAGAATTCTGACATGGTGAGACCCTGTCAAAAATACCACCACCTAATCTCTCTTTTCTTCCATCTCATGAAGAAAAAAAGTTGGGATTTGCAACAAAAGGTATGGCTCTAGAGCCATTAATTATGGTATTTTTTTCCCCACAGTTTGTAGTGCCGTATCGCTCTCCATTTACTTAACTTACGATATCACCGTTAACATTCTGAGAGAAACGTACAGAAGCCCACCAGAAAAGTGAAAATAACATCAAAAAGAGAGAGAGAGAGAGAGAGAGAGAGAGAGAGAGAGAGATCTTTGGGGGCCTGTTGCATATTTTCTGTTGCACAAAAAAATATAAGCAAGTTATTTTTGTGAACCTAAGAAAACTACTTATTAAAACAATTGTTTATTTTATCATAAATCTTTCGGAAAATGCAAGCTCGGTGTTTTTTTTTTTTTTTTTTTTTTTTTTTGGAGAGGTTTTTCGCTATAGGGTGCGTGCGCTCGCCAGACAGACAGAGAGAGACATAGAGACAGAAAGCGAGAAATCACCCCCCAGGGGGGATGACCACGCCACAATCCCTTCTCCTCCATTCTCCTCTCGGGATCTTGGGCAGGCACGCACACGCGCCCGGCGTGAGTTTTAAGCCACCGGGTCCAGGACTCGAACCGCGATCGACTACGTGGGAGTCCAGCGACATAGCCATTATGCTAACTGCTGGTTCCCGCAAGCTCGGTGTTACGGCTGAGCCGATCACTGTAGAATTTGACATTTTAGATATGATAAAAATTATTGAAGACATCTCTATATGTGATCTAGCCCTAGTAATATACATTTAGTGGAAGTATGAATGGGCAGTAAGTGATATGCAGTAAGATTTATTTTTAAAATAATGCAAATGTGCAATTGGGGTTATATTGGTTAGACTTCTTTGTTATTCATAAAATTTGTAATAGTTAACTTATTTAGAGTTCTTTAGGAACATAGATATGTCTAAGCTGTATATTCAGCAATAAAGCAGATTAATTGCCTAATACTAAAGAATAGACTCACCGAACTTACTGATAACACCAAATCCAGCTTTTGGCAGAGAATCCTCTATTCCCTTAAGGCAAAAGTAGTTTTTTTCATAGTAGTATGCTTTTAAAAATTAAAAAAAAAGAATTGTCCAGTGGGCGTGTGCATTTGTCACAGAAAGAGTCTGAAAGGCAAAGCAAGAGGGAGAAAGCATTCTCCAATGGGTGGTCACATGGCAATCTCATCGCCATCTCTCCCAACTGTTGGAATTTTGGATAGGCATGTCCACATGCCTGGTATTTTCCCAGTTCCTGGGGCCGGGTGGTAAACTGCGTGGTCAGCCATGTAAAATCCAGCTCCCTTAACAATTAGACCATGGGGCTAGCCCAACAGTATTTTTTAACTGTGTGATTTGTTTTAATGTATACAAAGTCTTATACATTACGCTAGAAATTAAAACCTTCAATTTATTGAGCTAAAAGAGACTCTAGAGTTCATGAGATTTAAAAAAAAATGGAAACCTTTATTTCAAAGGCCACATAATCTTGAAGTCTGAGCCAATAAGCAGATATTACTGTTTTCTAACGGATATATGGGATACTTTTGTTACCTACAATATTTTTTTTTTTTCTTTTTTTTTGGAGAGGTTTTTGCTATAGGGTGCGTGCGCTCGCCAGACAGACAGAGAGAGACAGAGAGATAGAAAGCAGGAAATCACCCCCCAGGGGGGATGGCCACGCCGCAATCCCTTCTCCTCCATTCTCCTCTCGGGATCTTGGGCACGCACGCACACGCGCCCGGCGTGAGTTTAAGCCACCGGGTCCGGGACTCGAACCGCGGTTGACTACGTGGGAGTCCAGCGACATAGCCATTACGCTAACTGCTGGTCCCCCCTACAATATTTTTGAAGTTAATTTGATACATAAGTTTACTAAAATAAAAACTAAATTAAAAGTTCATCATAATTTCAACATTCTGAACTAGAAATTGTGTGATGATTTTTTTTGTCCAACTCATCCAATTGGCCCTGGGGTTTTGGTTCCCCGTTTTGTGCATTTATGCCTAACTGCTTCCATGGCATGGTGACAGCTCACCGTCTTGCTAGAGCACTGACTTGCCTAACCAAATTTGCCTAGGGGTTTTAAGTCAATGTTGAAATAAAAAAATGATTGAATTTCAATATATTCAATTACTCCCTCCATTTATTTTATACTCAATAACAGCACTGACGTTCATCCACAATTCACTTTTTAAAATAAAATAAACTTTATGATTGATTTAGAATTACAAAAAGTTGCAGAGGGACCAGCAGTTAGCGCAATGGCTATGTCGCTGGACTCCCACGTAGTCGACCGTGGTTCGCGTCCCAGACCCGGAGGCTTAAACTCACGCCGGGTGCGTGTGCGTGCGTGCCCAAGATCCCAAGAGGAGAATGGAGGAGAAGGGATTGTGGCGTGGCCATCCCCCCTGGGGGGTGATTTCCTGCTTTCTGTCTCTCTGTCTCTCCCTGTCTGCCTGGCGAGTGCACGCGCCCTATTGCAAAAACATCTCCAAAAAAAAAAAAGAAAAAAAAAAAGTTGCAGAGATAGGACAGAAAATTTTCATGTTTCACATCCAATTTTCTCTGCCATTAGCCTCTTGCATTAGTACAGCATTGACAAAATTAATGAACAAATATCGACTTATCAATACTAGTTAAAAATCCATGCTTTATTTAGATTTTCTTATGTTTTACCTTATGTTCTTACATTCTTTTCTGTCCGGGATCCTTACATTTAATTCTTACCTCTCCTTAAACTCCTTTGTGACAGCTTCCTAGACCTTGTTCTTGAGAGCTTGTCATAGCTCTCAGAAAGAATTTTTCTGATAATTAAACTAGAAGGGAGAGTACAAAGGTAAATTGCCATTTTCTTCTTATCAAGGGCATATACTTTCACCATAATTTATCTCTGTTGATGCTGACCCTGATCAACTGGATGAAGTAGTGTTGGTGACATTTCTCTACTGTATATCTACACTCTCTCTCTCTCTCTCTCTTTTTAATTTACCAGCCATCATTCTATCTTCTCTGGAAAAAAATAAGTCATAATAAATAGTCCACACTTAAATAACGAGAGTTCTCTTCCACCTCTATGAAGGTGGTGTAGCTAAATAAATTATTTTGTAGTATTTCTATTGATACATCAGGAATTTGTCTATTATAACCTCTCATTTATTTATTCATTAATTTATTTATATCAGTATACACTCATGAGTATTTATTTTATACTTTGGGTTATAATCTATACTATTTTTTATTTTTATTTTTTTTGCTCAAGTTCTGGCAGTCTTAGCTGATCATTGTGGTATGTTCATTTTTTTTTTGCACCTCCTTACTTTCTGGCAGTACAGTGGACTCTAGCCTCATCACGTATATTTCCTACCCAGCCTTAAGATCAGCCATTTTCCCAAGAAATTCTGGTCAGGAGGTATGGGTGCTAGCTACAGTCAATGCTATCGGGACGTCAAAGTTCTTTCTGCTGACAGTGAAAGGGAAACAATAAATATTGATATAGACAATAACCCGCATCCATGCAGAAGTCTCTCTTTCTTTCTTTCTCCCATTCATATTTATATTAAGTTTAAATGGTTGCTTCCAACTCTAAGTCAAACAAGAAATATTTAACCCTTCTCTTGCTTTCCTACAATGTGTCACTCCAACAGTGAGAAACCTGGCTCCCACCATCCAGTGTACATTTATAGTGGTTTGAGATCTTCACCTCTATTCCCAAGGGAAAACAGGGATTATGATTTGGTGTACAGAACTCATGCACAAGTCCTTTTCCCTGTGTCTTATGGACTCCTCTCTCCTCTCATTTCCATGATTTCCATGATCTAGGTCAGCTTCTTTCTTTTTTTTTTTTTTTTTTTTTTTTTTTTTTGGAGAGATTTTCGCTATAGGGCGCGTGCGCTCGCCAGACAGACAGAGAGAGACATAGAGACAGAAAGTGAGAAATCACCCCCCAGAAGGGATGGTCACGCCGCAATCCCTTTCTCCTCCATTCTCCTCTCGGGATCTTGAGCACGCAAGCACATGTGCCCGGCGTGAGTTTTAAGCCACTGGGTCTGGGACTCGAACCGCGGTCGACTACGTGGGAGTCCAGCAACATAGCCATTATGCTAACTGCTGGTTCCCTAGGTCAGCTTCTTTCTATCACCTCCTTCAAGTGAGGGTTTGGCCCAATTCCTTCTCCATTTTCTTCTTGGAATCTTGATGCATGCACACACGCCCAGCATGAATTTTCAAGCCACAGGTCTGAGGCTCAAACAATGATTGGCCAAGTGGGAGTCCAGCGGCATAACTGCAATGCCATCTGCTGGCCACCTTAATTGAGCTTTTTTTAAAAAAATATTGTAATATAGTTATATGATTTTCATAGCATTCTTCATCTATTCTATAATCCCCTGACTTACTAAAGGTATTTCTAAAAAATTCCATATATTAAGATTTACTGTTTGTACTTTAAATTTCTATGGGTTTTGACAAATACATAGTATCAAATGTCTCCCATTCTGATATCATATGGAATGTTTTCCTTGCCATCTAAATACCCTGTACTTCACCTATCAAACCTTCCCCTATTACGTTAAGACTAATTTTCAAGTCACACTTTTTTTATTCTAGCCAACTGCCATTTTTCTCTTACAGCATTTTACATAAGAAGTTTATCTATGTCTCAATTCTGTTAGAGTGGCATTAAAACCTAAATATTTCCAAGTGAAAGCTCTTGTAATTGCTTTCATATGAATAAGGCCAAAGGAAAAAAATCTTCATTTGCTAATATTATCACCATCAAAATAATTAAGGGATATTTTGAAATAGGTGGTGTTGGACTATGAACAGTGGGTTAAAATTAATGATAAAAAACTGTTATCATGCAACTGTAATACTTGAGTAGTAAGGGATTACATGTAGCATTGACCACGCCTGTTATTAACAACCTAGAAACTGATTAATAATGATTAATTTCAAGGTAAACCAGGATCAGAAATAATTCTGAAATTAGCAAATGGCAAATCAGTCATGTAGATGCATAAATCTAGATAATCCCTAAGACAAAATCAGATTAAAAAAAAAAAAAAAGAACAGGAAAAAAGGCATCAAATGTAAGATCCTATCTACCTATCCATTCTTTTCCCTCAGTCTAGAAGTCTTAATGTGCTTTTATTAGATTACAAACTAATTCTTTTTTTTTTCTTTGCTGTAGGACATGTGCGCTCACCACACAGACAGAGAGAGACAGAGAGACAGAAAGCGAGAAATCACCCCCCAGGAGGGATGGCCACGTTGCAATCCCTAATCTTCCATTCTCTTCTCAGGATCCTGGGCACACGTGCACATGTGCCTGGTGTGAGTTTAAGCCACCGGGTTTGGGACTCGAACCGCGGTTGACTACATGGATGTTCAGCAACATAGCCATTACGCTAACTGCTGGTCTCTCGATTACAAACTAATTCTAAAGGATAGCATCTGAGATTTGAACATGGCTTTAGAAAGTAGTGATGGAAAATGAGTCGGAAAGAAGGTTAGGAAAGAAGACAGCTCCTGATTGGATATTAAATTCTACTATTGCATACAGATTTAGGAGAAAAGGCTTAAAAAACATTTTTGTGGCTAAGCTGTAGGCTGCTCCCACTTAAATAAAATTAAATTTTATTACTATAATATTTCTTGAATTTGCACTATATTCAGGACCCTGTTCTGGACACTGGGGATATAGGAATGCCAGCTGATGGGCTTGAAGGATGTCGTGGCTTCCCAAGAAGAGGCAGATCAGAAAATCGCTTTGGGTTTCAAGAGTGCTCTTAACAGCTGAATTTGGAAAAGCTACTTGGTGCCTACCAGAACATTAAGACTAAGCGCGGTATTAAATCTTCAATATTCATCCACTTCCTATAAAATGCCAGTGTCCAGACCAGCAGTTAGCATAATGGCTATGTTGCTGGACTTCCATGTAGGCAACCGAGGTTTGAGTCCTGGACCTGGTGGCTTAAACTCAGGCCGGGCGTGTGTGTGTGCGTGCCCAAGATCCCGAGAGGAGAATGGAGAAGGGATTGTGGCATGGCCATCCCCCCTGCGGGGGGGGGGGTGATTTCTCACTTTCTGTCTCTCTGTCTCTCTCTCTCTTTCTCTCTGTCTTTCTGGCGACCGCACGCGCCCTATAACGAAAACCTCTCCAAAGAAAAAAAAAAAAAAGAAAGAAAATTATCTTGATAAATTTTATGATAGTATCTTTAACTGGACTAGTAATATACAGTGTATTCATGCTGGGAAAATTCATTTTGCTTGCTGTAATGATAAAGAGTAATTGAATGTATAAAAAACAATAATTAAAAAAAGTACTAAGAGTGGCATCAAGGGTACTCCAGTCAAAGGGAGAGCGTGACCAAGTCAGGCAGACTGGGGTGAAGGCACTTACATACGAAGTGCTCAGCTAAATACAGGTAAGATTGAGAATATTTTTACAGTGTGGGGGATGGGTAGTTAGAAAAGAGCTCCCTCTCTCCCCAAAAAAG
The DNA here is from genome assembly GCA_026018925.1 of Tupaia tana. Classification (NCBI taxonomy): domain Eukaryota; kingdom Metazoa; phylum Chordata; class Mammalia; order Scandentia; family Tupaiidae; genus Tupaia; species Tupaia tana. The sequence goes on along the minus strand of JAKSZU010000001.1, from coordinate 196,773,364 downwards.
AATGCTGCTATGCTATAGATGGAAGGTTAGGCTCTATTGAAGGGCTTGAATTTTATTCCAAAGTCGGTAATTTACTCCCTGGCTCTATCTCTAGAGATACTGATTTATGTAAAGTGGTATGGGCCTCAGATTCTGAAGTCTACAAAGTATTAAGAAATTTAGTAGCAATGGCATTTAGCACAGCCCTATAAGTATTACTGGTGAAGATGTTCTCTATTATAAAGATCTTTTCCTTTTTGCCACATATCTTGTGGTCAAGGTGTATGGGGGGGACTTCAAAAAGTTCATGGAAAACGTGAATTTAAATATGACTTTACTTGGATATAAAAAATTTTGAAATCCACACATAATTTATTTTCATACTATACATTATCAATAAACTTTTTCAAGAGCCCCCTTATTTGGTTTGTAGTAAATATAAATAATTATTTTATAGTTTTACAATATGGGAAGCTCTGTGTATGTGTGTGTGTATGTGTATGTATATATACGTGTGTGTGTGTGTGTATATGAAGTATGTATATAAATCTTTGTGTATCACTACCCAATTTCTTGTTGTGTCTGTATGTATGTGTGTATAGTTATTTTTTTTAAAACTAACTTTAGGGTCCAGGGTTGGACTGCTAAGAAGCTAAATGATACAAACTGTATAATATATAACCAGACTAGCCTCTTCTCTCACATTCATTTTCATTTTTTTAATGTCATATAGTATACAATAATTATAACATTCATTTGATTCATATTACGAAAACCTTACAAACTGAGACAAATCAATAGCCCTACCTGACCACATGGTTAGTTTTGGATGCTTGATAGAAAACCATTAGTTCAAAATGTATAATAGTAGGCAAGAGAACTAAGCTTATTGGTTGATATAAACATCTAAATAACCTTTGTTTGTATCCTATTTTGACTTTACAAGTATAAGTTTTGACACTTGAATGTCATTTTATTTTCACATTGCTGTTTTTCTTATGGACACCAGGAAAATATATCTGTTTATTGTAGAATAAATGCAGTTTCCTCACAACATTTTTAAAAACATGTAATAGCCCACATTTTACATTGTCTGGACGATTTCGTTAGGTAGGAGGTCTGCATCGCAGAGGAGCGATCCATGGCACAGACACTGAACAATCGGGAACACTAGCTGATAATGATATGATCATTTTTGGCAGGCTCTTTATGTGATTCTGGCAGAAGTGTAGTGATGCATTAGTCATTTTCACAGAGAAGATACTGGTCCATGCCAGTCCCTTATTTGGGGTGCCATCTGCACCACTTTTTTGTCAGTAAATTAAAAAATAAAGTACATCCATTGATGGATACTCTCTCTCTTTAAAAATCATTGTTTGAGGCAAACTGTACCCTTCTTAGAGTATAGCAAATAGTACACATACCTAGGATGACGTTGGGGCATTTTTTATTAACTGAAATACTCCTCTCAAAATTGTTCCAATAAATATTAATACTACCTTTTAGTTTAAATTGTCCACAATTTATTATCTCTGGAGCTCTAAGTTAAATATAAGAGGAGAGCTATACTTTTCATTTTATTGATCATGGAGTACTTGACCCTTTGGTTACCTCATCCGTGAATATGATAATAAAGACATATAATATTTGCAAGAATGGCCTCAAATTTTGTATTAGTTAGCAGAAATTAAAATTATTCTAAATTTTAATAGTGATAACAAATGGAGGCAGTCCTGATGAAGTTTGTTAATTTACTTTGACTAAGCATCCAGGTAAGTAATATAAATTAAATGCAGATTACACACTCTTTGATAAGGGTTATGTTTACTCATGCATAGATATTTGTTGTGCTGAGTTGGAGCACAGATGGATTTGCTCTAATGACTTAAGAGAAGCTTCTGCAACAGTCAAGGAGAGGTGTTATCAGACATGCGTTGGTATAAAAGACAATTTGGAAGAATGATTTTTTTACTATTTTTATTTTTAGTGCATAAGAAGAGGAAGCTATTATGTCCAGATTAATTTGAGAAACTTATTTTGCTAAATTGGTTGAGGATCATAGTAAAAAAAATGCTCTTTAGAATAGTAGATATTATATGAGTGACTAATACACATGTGTAGTTGCCAAATTATATTAATAACTAAATACAAATATCACTTTTTGTCTAACTAAACTTTATTGGAAACTTGCTTTGTATAAGTCACATTAAACATTTTACCTCTATAATCTCATTTAAACTTTCAATAACCTTGAGACAAATACAATTGTTCTTTTAATTTTACTGATGGATAAATTTAGTCTTGACATATTTTTATACAATTATCCTCCTTGCAGTGACTAACTTTAAGAGATATGTGTTAATATTTATATATGTGCCCCTAAGTATAACATAGAGACTAAGTATAACCTAGGGACTATAGCTTGTTAATGTGTATAGAAAGCTTTATTTTGTTGCCCAAATCTACTAGTAAGAGATCAGATGCTTTGTGGATTTTTAAGAATAGTTGAGATATTGAGAAATGGTAATATCTTTTTAACTAAATACGATTGACAAACGACTTCTGTAACAGTTTAGGTGATAATGGCATGGCATTCTTAATCTTAAGATCAAGTACCTCAATTAAAGGGAAATTTCACTTTTGGATTACTTGTGGTTTCTCTAGGTAACCAGTCGCCCCTCCAGTTCCCAGAATAAACAATTAAGAAGGAAGTATATTAACTGTCTGGGGAGTAGTTGTTCCTGTAGCTACCAATATAAATAGATGTTCCTTAGAACTGTGGAAATCATGGGCCTACAGAACACTGGGTCTGGTATGAAATCTCACAATGGGTTCATTGCCACACGGGCACGTTCATTTTAATACGTATGGCTCAGAAGTCAGCCAACAGAGGCATCAAAGCAATTAGTCTGTTATTGGGCAGGCCGTTGTCCGATAAGACTTTTCTTCTATTCAGTTGACTCTTGAAGACAGGTTAGTTTAAAAATTAAAGAAAAAAGCAGGTAAATAGATATAAAACAAGTTATATTTAATTTGCCATTTTCCAAAATTATGTATTTGGGGTTATGTTTCCTAAATTAGGTTTATACAGTAATATTATAAAATACTAGAAAGTCTCCTCAAGGTTTGGGTCACTATGTTGAAAGACAAAGAGCTTTGAAATTTAGGGAAGTGTGAGATCAAAGGACAAATGGTAGCAATTACTGTTCCCAGTCCTGAAAATGAGGTTGACACAAATAATAATAAGAAAAAAAGACTTGATATTTCCTGCATTAGATTGGATTCTGGACAAATAGTAGCAGTAGTATTAACAAATATCTCCTGTGTAACTACCTTTCTCAGATACGTGATAGACAGTAGGGTTATGAATATAGATATTGATATATTTATCAATATTTAATTATAATTTAAACCCCAGAAGGCTCTGTCTCATTCTAGAAACATACATCACCCAGGGCTTACCCTTTGTTAAGTCAGAGGAAGATATTAACAATACACCCAACTTAAAAATAAACTACTACAGCTTCTATTCAGTTTAAAATGTATACTGGTTAGCTATTGCAAGAGGATAATTTAGAGAAATTATATTTGAAAATGTTAAAAGGACAAATATAAATCTTATTTTGAAGATTCCAAGCTAAAGATGATCAATCAAGACAACTTAATTACAGAATAATAGAATGGTGTATTTTTCATGAATAAGTTTAAGTTACACATTACCTTTATGAATTAAATGTAACAAAAACCATAATTATTTAAATATATCTCCATGTAGTCTACAAAATTCATAAATCCTTTATATTATTTCTTAAGATTGAGGTTAGTTGTTTTTAACTTAAATGGTTTATGCATTTTAGTGATCATTTTATTATATATTGAAATACAGATTAAATTTTCTTTTCCTTTCTTTTTTTTCTTTTCCTTTTTTTTTTTTTTTTTTCCTTACTTTTTTGAGGTTTTTGCCTTAAGGATGGAAAAAGAGAAACAGGAACAGTGAGAGAAAATGTGAGGACCCCCTCCACCAGGCGGGGATCATGTTGCAATTCCTTGTTCTCCATTATTCTCTCAGGATGTTGGGCACGCATGCACACATGCCCAGCGTGAGTTTCTAGCCACTAGGTCCGGGACCCAAACCATGGTTGACCATGTGGGAGTCCAGTGACAAAACCACTAGATTATGGTTCCAGAGTGATTGTTTAAATTCATCCAAACATGAGTCAAAATAAAATTATACTGAGAATTTCAAAGTTTTGATCCATTAACTAATAATAATGGAAGCTGCTTTGTTAAAACTCAAATTGCATTTTGTGTAATTATTTTAGACCTAGAAATGTGAGAATTGGAGTCCCCACACAGTGGAAAAGTACAAACGAACACCTATATAGACAGATATCTACTGTAAGAATAGAAAAGTCAACATGCTATATGATCAGTGAAGCCAAGTGAAGTACCCATTGTAAGTGGTGATTAACTTTATTAAGCCAACAGAGCGCTATTATTGAAAGTCCATACCTGAGAAAGGCAAATTATTTTGTTATAATCTTGTTCATAGACTGTCTTGTGGCTGCCGGTCCTGCTGTTCATCTAAATGAAAAGATAGATTTGAAAATGTTGGTAAGATATTATAGCCCGGTCAGTATTGAAGTATCTTTGTAAGTTTCTACCATTTTCTTTGAAACATGCTCACATGTTTATAAGAGCCATGAAATTGTGACATCAAAAGGTCAGTCTGCCACACAAATTCCTTTGTAGTCCTGAGCTGTGTGGATACAACCTTCTAAATGTAAATCTACCAGTTACCCTGTGGGGAAATAATTCTAAAATATAAGTGAAGGCCCAGCCTTGGTGTCAGAGGCAGTAAGGTACCAATATGCCCTTCTGGAGCCACATGGACAACTGTGGATTCGGAACCTAGTGCACCTGAAACACACGGAGCATGCTCGAGATCTGACTTGCCGGAGGACCGAGGGAAGGGGATTGCAGTGTGAGGAGACTCTGTTAAGTGTTCTTCCTCTTCTCTCTCTCTCTCTCTCACATGCATGTACCCTTATAATCTTTCTTGTGAAAGCAGTAAAGTGAAATTTAAAAAAATACTGAAAATGTACTTGGCTTACATCATAAAAATCTATTTCCTGGGTATATATATTCTTTTAATTGAAGACATTATATAATACTGGCTTTAGTTAGCGTAAGTCCTTGTGACATTCTGAGATGAACAATTCTAGTTCTGAAAATCAGTAATCTTCATCCTCCTATGTAACTAAAATTCTTAAGTTTAAACGGAATTCCCAGACTTTAGGTCCAGATGTGCAGCCATCTTAGGAAAAGTAACACATTACATGTCCATTTCTCATCATTCGTTAGTATGAATGAGTTTATCCGCTCCTTCTTCCTGGCCACTTTGAATGAGATCTCAGAGGAAGTGAATTTAGAGAAAGTTTAACTGATTTATAAAAGTAAAAAACTGACTAAGGGAGAAATGCTAAGGGTTCCAAAACAACAAACAGAATAATGTAAATTTCTGTCTGTAATTTCCATTTCTTTTGGTAATATACATCAATGTCATTAAGAAAGCAATGACAGAACTTGTTTATAACTGATTATATTACTATAATTCATATGATTTAAACACAAACTAGATACAAATTGTCATCTACTTGGGGTGTGTGAGGAAATTTTTTAAAATCTCAGTAAATGTGGTGGAAAGTGGAAAAAAAATTCAAATGTATAATTTCTTTTTTACCCCTTGGTTTGGATTGACTTTCAAGGAGGCACTTTGGAAATGACTAAGAAATAAGTAATACTGTTTTAAAGACAGGAAAGCTGAAGAGTAGTTGCTTTTTTGATTCCTAGAGAACAGTTATATAGAATTATAATCTGGTCATTGTGTTATTTTTGATCAAAGTATCTATTTTGGAGGGTTATTTTTCCATCTGGTCCATGAGAGAGACATTGAAAAAGGAAAAGATGGCACCCCCCCACAGTGTTCTCTGGCCACTGCCTACCCTCACTTTTGGTGACCCAGATCACAGGCATGTGCACGCGCTCAGCTGCCCTGGGAAGTCCCAGGACAAGGGCCCAAGACCTCTCCCAGGTGGGTTCAGTTGTGCCACCACTAAGTCACCACCTGACCCTACCTATCAAAGTATTCTTAAACTTGTAGAATTTCAGGTCCATATCAAAATATTCAAGATTACAACTCGTACTTGGCTTTGCCATAGCAAAGCTTCCTTAAAGGATAGTTTATACTCATTTTCTAAAGTCTCATATTTCCTCTGTTTCCTTAAAGAGTGCATGTGCTCCCTGGAGAGAGAGAAAGAAAGAAAGCACCACCACCCCTGGGCATGATTGTACTGCAATCCCTTCTCCTCTCTCTCTCCTTTCTTTGGGATTTTTGGCCATGCACACTCAGGTGCCAAGTGCTGCCAATTCAGACTTGAGTGCAATCAGCCATGTGGGATCTGGCTGCTTTAACCTCTAGGCCACTGACTAGCCCAGTTTCTATTTCTATTTAATTTGCTATATTTTAGTTTCTTTCCCCATGAATGCAGTGAAACTGTTCTCAGTAATGTTACCATTAATTTCTAACTTGACAAATTCAGTAGATGCTTCCCAGTTTTCTCTCTGTGTCATGAGATGTCTTTTAATCCTCTCTCCTGGATATTACCTTTTCCTTTCAGCTGTGACTCTCTTGGTTCCATTTTTGTCTTAGTTTTTCAAGTCAAGGACTAGTCTTTACCTCGTTTATGAGTTCCTCTTTCTCCACACACTCATTACACAGATGTATCACAAACTTCCATCTTCTAGTCTTCTCTCTCTCTCTCTCTCTATCTATCTATCTATCTATCTATATACACACACACACACACACACACACACACGTACATATATATATATATATACACACACACGAACATATATGTGTATATATATATATTATCATTGTGAAAATCATGACATAATTTTTCTACTAAAAAATGCTTCATGACTTTTCTGACAATCTAATATATAGCTCTAGATTATCACAACCATTCCTGAGATATTTCTCTATTACGTCTTCTAGAAAATCATGACACATTTTTGCATAGAAAAACAGAAAAATACATCATGATTTTCCTAACAATGAGGGAAATTGACCTGCAAAATCAGCCTGAGTTCAAGGTGCAAACTCTCTGATGAATGGAACGAGGGACAATAGCAAATAAGAATGCACTGTTTCTACATCCTATGGAAGAGTCTTACTTCAACCCAACATCCCCTCTCATTGACTAGGTGCCAGATGTTGGGGGAAAAGAAAAAGCATGTATGGAAGGTTATATACAATAAATCAAAAGGTCATGATGTTCTATTTGTTTAACATAATTCTACCCCAAGGAGTGATTAAATAACCATTTTATAGTTGCTTGAGTCTACTAAATAGGTAATAGGAAGTTCATCTGGAATAGCAACTTCCTAGTATTACTCAAGAATAATAATTTTAAAGAGAGACGAGCAGATGCCGTTGTAGAGGTCATGCCAAGAAAGTGTGAAACTTTTAAGCTTTTCATTTCTTCATAACCGCAGCCATTACCTCTTCAAATTTCAAACTGAATGTTTGTCAGTATTAATATGTCAAAGAAAACTATGCTATAAAGTGATCATATTCTATAATTGTATACAGCAAATGTTCCTTAAGATTTTCTCTTTAGAGTAAGTATTTAGGCAATTAGCTTAAAAATATTATATTGCTTTTGTGTATGTGGACTTCCTGCTTAATGGAGCTCATAGGATGTGACCTCTCATTGTACTCTTCGATCACCTATAGACTCTATAACCAAGTCCCATGTTTTCCCTAAGACTGGTTATCCCAAAGATGCAATTAATTTAGAAAAGGGAATTATATGAGATAAAAATATATGTTTTCTCCTAGAGCTTGAAAATAGAACAAGTAGCAGTAGTATTTTTATTTTAAAGAACTGGACAATGATAGATACCTTTTCTTAGAAAATCCAATCTACTCTCTAAACTTTCTCAAGTGTGTCCCTTACTCCCATCTGTACTATGAACCAAGTCTGCAGCAACCATGCATTGTGTATGTACTACGTACCTGTGACTGCCTGAACCAGACAAGCTTAGAGGAGAAGTCTGCACAATTAGAAAAGAATTAAAATAGAAAAGAAAACAATCAAATGAGAATTAGAGAGAGTGTGTCCTAACAGCCTTCCTGTCAATTGCCAAGATCTTCTGTGAAGCCTACATACTCTCTCCCCTGTGGTCTTCAAGATAACATTGTGTCCTTTCAATAAAAGCCCTGTATTGGAATAATTTGCCTTCTAATTCATATTTGTGTTTGTTGCATATTATTGGGTCATTGGAAAAGTCATGATGCATTTTTGCATAGAAAAACATAGAAAAAATATGTCATGACTTTTCCAATGACCCAATATTTGCCTGCCCAAACCCCCCATTTTATCAGGGGCAACATGCTTCCTTTTTAAGAAACTATTCTTTGTCTGTGATTCTCAGTCTTATTCTCCACCTATATAACTTCTGCAGAAGGTGCTATATTTTTATATAAACCCTATGGTGTGACCATAATCAGTTGACTATACCAGAGGTTAATACCTGGCTTGGTCTATACCTACTACAGCCCTCTCCTGGTATTTTGAGTCTGAGAGCAGGAAATGAATTTAGACCATTCTCCAGTGGTAAAGCTTTCAAATATAAAATTTGCAGAAATGCAAGCATGTTTCCTTATAATGCAGAGCTGTCATAAGACTATAAAACTGACATATGAGGCATACCGAGGGGAGACCACTAAAGGTATTTGTGTTTTGCTTCTAGCAGATTCCTAGACTAGGTGCATCTGTGACCTTTATGCTCTTTCAAATTTAAACCTTTCTTAGATTTTTCTGAGTTCATAATTCCCACATATATCTGAACTTGTTTAAACTGGGTTTCAATAAAGATTGCTGGATTTAGCAAATAAAAATGCAGGATACCCAGTTACATTTGAGTATCACATAAACAATGACATGGCAATATTTGGTACATACTTACACTAAAATGATTCATAGTTTAGCAAATATGCAAATATAACTGGACATCCCAAATTTTATTTGAAACCCTAGTTTTGATCACTTACAGCCAAACTAAGTCAGTTGCTTTTTGTAACTTTTCAATAAGGAGACCCATTTAATGTAATGCTTTAGCTGTACATTCTTATTCCAATTGAAAAAAGAACACAGGAAGCATGTTTTATGTTTTCTAAGAAAAAAAGAGCATAGCCTAAATATCTCACAACTCTGATTCTTCCTGTATTACTTCTGAAAGCATA